>APFE030313121.1:207150-218456 GCA_000404065.3 Pinus taeda
TCACTATGCCCTTTGAATTCCTTCAAAATAAATTTTCAAACCAAGCTTAAGCAAACATTTAAAAAATATACACACCTTTTTTCACTTTGTAGGAGCTCGATATTCCCTCTAATGTTTCTCTGTAATTTTGGGTCGTCCAGTTCTAAAATTGCAACCTGTGGTAGCCCTCTATGTCCTCTTTCCAATGCCACCAGTCTGACCCCAATTGGATTCTCCAATGAATAGTTATGCCAAATCTCCCACAGTGACCTGATTATAGACTAATTCAGTAGAGCAAACTTGTACGACATTCCATGAGTCACTTTTTCGACCTTTGGCTCTAAACAATATATAGAAGAAACTACAGTCCATCCTCTTTTTTCAACTTTTTACGAAATTTCAATCCAATGCTCAGAGAAAAAGTTATGACGATTTTCCCTAGGTCACCTGTTTGGAATGTAATTTAGGAGTCTACAAAAAGACCAGATTCCTCAGATCATATCTCCACAATTATAGTGCCAAATGATCTGAAATTCAGACCCGAGATTGAGTGAAATGTCTTCTCAAATGGGTTTTTTTTTCAACTTCTAAAACATCACTAAAAAATGTTATAGCGAAAATTCCACGATGACCTATTTGGAGCAGCGAAACCCTAGAATCCAAAGCTCTGATACCAAATGTTATGCAATCAGCTCAAGAAAAGATAGAAAAGATAGATAAACGCCTTAGAATTCAGCCTCTTCGAGGGGGAAACCTCCTTTACATTACATAAATGAACAATTCTTGGATGATACAAACGAAAAGACCTCCTTTCTATATATAGGAGTCTAAGGGGTGATAACATAATCAGAGCCTACATAACAATGATAATGTAAGGGACACAATAATAATGATAGTGGGCTTCTATGGGGCACAATAGTAACAATATGGGCATAATAGGGGCACAACGATATTAATAAGGGGTACAACTACAATAGTAATGGGGTAATCACTAGTATTATGGGGACCCAACATCCGTTAACTCCCTGTCATGGTCACATGGTATAAAAAAAACAAAGGGATATATATCCCACTCACCCTACTCCCTTTCTCCCTAGGTGTTAACATATGGTGGTAATGTGACTTAGGGGTCGGGGCTAGTAGCCCAACACGTCCTCCCAATGTTAAAACACTATCACCTTAAAAGTAACTGACTACCTATGTTGGTTAAGAACCAAGGTTATGGAGCAATGTTTTGGCATGGAGTTGTTGTGCAATAAGTCTGGGGTTCGAACCCTACCAAAGCCTTTGGGCCTATATAAATATTTTGACCAATCATAAAGGGCCACATGGCACCCTCCAATAGGGCCATGTGTCGCCTTCTAATTGGACCACCTCAGACTGTACGAACAAACCACATTACGCCAAATGGACCCTATATGATGATCCCACGTGTTACCACGGGATTGGCTTGTCTAACAGCATAACCTACTTAGTTAGTTGATGACATCAGTTGTATGGACTGCCCAGTAAACCATATTGTTGACTTTTTCATTGTTAGTCAAAAAATTCGGAACATCATAACTTCTTCATACAACATTGGATTGAGTTGATTCAAGCATCCTTGGAATTAAGACGAAGACGATGGTTTCATGAGATTCCAAGCACTTTCATTTTTGGGCCTATTTTTATCTTTGGATCATAACTCCCCATTAGGAACTTTTGGACCTCCAAAATTTTATGTTCACTCAGAAAATAAGTGAGGAAAAATATCATTAAATTTCCCTATCTCAATGATTTTGTTGCGTTTGAATTGGTGCCTTAAAGCTCCAATCAAGGTAGTCCACCTTGCCTCTGTGTGAAGTCCTTATCTTCTTGTCAAGAATAAATCCAAACTTCTTCTAAACATGCAGGAAAAAAAATTGTGATGGATGGAATATGAACATTCTCTCCAAAACCATCTTCTTTGGCTTAGTCAAAATTCACCTTGAAGTACTTCCTTGTTGAACCCAAACTTGATTTTCCACCTGGAAATCATAAGAAGCTCAATGCTTGCCATGCACTGATTCATAATTTTCTTTTGATGCACTCAAGATGCACTTGTACTCTTAGACGCACTGGTTGAATTCACAATCTTTATCAAATATTAAATTCACAAACAAACTTAATTTCAAAGAACTTGTATAAGTGAGTGCTTGACACAACTGTAGACATACAGCATGAAATACAAATTCTCATCCCAAAATTCCTAAACAAATGGACTCATCATCAAGCCAAAATAGCATAACATTCCAAATAAAGAACACTTGTTGCAAATAAGTGATTATACATGACTTCACTTTACAAAGTACCCAAACAGGAATATACAACAAGTAATTAAAATTTTACAAAGCAAACAAATTATACAAAATAAGTTACCCGTAATTTTCCTATCCTAGGTTTATGGGTTCTCTTTCTATATCCACTCCGCTTCAAAGGTTGGTTTAGGAAGTACATCAGTTTCCACTTTTACACCTATCGCTTTCCTTATAAGGGATCACATGAATGCTTTTTCCTTCTTGGGATGAAGTCCCAGATGGATTTTCCAACACTTTTTAATCTGGTGCCCATTCATGCCACAATGGGTACAAAAATGCTCTAGCTTGCCCATCAAAAAGGAAGTGTTCATAACAAGGAGAGATTCCTCATGTGTTTTCCCAAGGATTTGATCCATTATTTTGACCATTTCCGTATGTTTCTCATAATTAGCCACACAATGGTGAGTTGTATCACAAAATGTGCAAGGAAATGTTTCCCACAAATAATCAAAATCACCAACATTTCTAAAATACTCATGACACTTATACCTCTCCTTTGGGTTGTGACTTTGACAATGAGGACTGCACTTTGCATGTCCCTTGGAACATTCATCTCTTTTTGGAGACAATTTACCTTCATCACTACCATCATGGTGTGGTATATCATCACTTGATGATTTCTTTTCCTCAACAACTTTATAGCACTCTACAATTTCTCCATGACCATAACGAAATCCTTCATATCATGGTCATTCCTCCACCTCGATAGGATTCCAATACCTTTGGTATTATTTTCAAAATCTACGAAAGATATGTTATCAACATTAGCTGAAGGAGTAGAACTTGAAATGCTAACTACCTCCTTTGGCTATCACCCATCTTTTCTATTTCAGATGCTGATGAAGAAGTGGATGATGACTGAAGCCAACCACTTTTACCAACGGGCAGAAAAGGAGAATATTTCATATGCTAAAAAAACTCACAAGAAACATTCTCAACATAGGGTCCATATCTTGTGTATGAAACATGCCCACAAATTGGCTTCATGTTAAAAATATTCTTTGCTACTTTTGGGATGGAACTATCACTAGTTTGTTCCTCAACTACATGCTGCAACTCTAGGTGCATTTTCCTATTCTCCTCCTCCACAATTTCAAGCAATCTCCTTAGCTCAACATTCTCCATTTGAATAGATCAATTAATCTCCTCCAACTCTTGGAGTCTTTCACACTTCAATTTCTTGCACAAGCTTGGAGAGTGCTCTACTATTGATAGAATTAGGCTAAAAAATGAAAGTATTCAGAATCTATCCAAATTTCCATCAAGTCGTGGTGTTCGTCATCCTAATTCTAATGATGCTTGAATCGTATGAATAATTTATGACATTCTAAAGCATTTGACTAGCAACCCAAAAGTCAACAACAAGGTTGACTAAGCTATTGAGTGGGTAGTTCGTACAGATGATGTCATCTGCTAATTGTGTAGGGTATCTTGTGAGATGGGCCAATCTTGTGCTGACACATGGCATCATCATACAAGGTGAATTTGGCGTAGTATGATTAGTTCTTACAATCTGAGGTGGCCCAATCAGAGGTCACCACATGGCCTTATCGAATGGCATCACATGGCCCTCTATGACTGGTCAATTTTTTTTATATACACCCGAATGTCTCGGCGGGGTTCGACCCCTAGACCTGACGCAAAACAAATTTTTGCCTAGCTATTGCACAAAACCTTGGTTCTTAACTAACATAGGTGGTCAGTTACATTTAAGGTGATAGTGTTTTGGCATTAGGAGGAGGTGTCTAGTGGCTAGCCCTAGCCCCCAGGTCACATTACCTGCATATGTCCAGACCCAGGGGAAAAGGGAGTGGGGTGAGAAGGAGCTCTAGCCCCTAGTTTTTGCTCTACCACTTGACCATGACAGGGAGTTAATGTGAGGGGCGAGGCACTTGGCCCTAGCCTGAGGTGCCTCAACACCAACATGACCACAAGTAGAGGCCTAGGTAGAGGGCTTAGGGAGATAAGCCCAAACTCTTGGTTTTCAACTATTAATATGACCACAGGTGGAGCCACAACTGGTGGAGGTGGTTAGCTCTGGCCCCCAACCACATGTCCATGATGTGACCATGCCTCGATGGAAAAGGATTCAAGTCGATGGGGACAGACAGTTGGCCGCAACCCCCAGCCTTATGGCCACCATGTGTCCCTGATATGGAACATAGGGTTATTGGAAAATTTATCGAGGAAATAAATTGAACTTTTTATGATGGGAATCTCATCAGTCCTGGGAAATTTTTTTGCTCAGCAGACTAAGAAAAGGGTGAAATTATCATAGAGTTAGAAAGTTTTGCCAATTTGCATGGCAGATAACATAACTTGGCTCAGGGAAGCATATCGTGCTCAATTTTCTAACCTTTTTGAGCTCAAGAAGAGCCTATATGGGGGTTTTTGAGTGTCATGGACTCAATGATAGCCTTATTTTTCTGATTTGAGCACTTTATGATGGAATTTTTGCAGAATCAGGTCTTTTAGTGGTAGAGGCAGAGTTAGTTTCGAAGTATTTTCGAGGCATATTTGATCATGGAGAGAGCCTATTTAGAGGTTTTCTAGCCTTCTAGTTTCATTTGCAAAAAAAATTACTTCAACAAAGAAGCTCTTTTAATTCATTTCTCAAAGGATTAAGAAGAGAGGCCCCTTTTAACTCTTCATTATGGAGGAGTTTCATGTTTATGCTTTTGATTTCTCATGGAGTATAAGGACATATTGTGTGAGAGTCTTTTTTATGTTGAAATTTTCATGACTTGTTGTAGGGAGTCATTTTTATGAGTGAGAATTCTTTGTAGGAGAATATTTATTTTTAAGAGAAACAAGCCACTCTATTGTCAACAAGTTGTACATACTCATTTACTGTTGAAATCAATATATCAGTTTAGTCATTGGAGCAGGCCCAAAGATGTGTCCTATGAGGGGTGAACTTCGTCATCAAATACTAGTTTCTTCTCTTTATGTTTATCATTTTGAGATGCATGTTAATTTGTTTCTCTTTTAAATTCATGTGAAAACTTAACTCAAATTCCTGAATAGGTTGTGAAAATTTTTTACCTTTAAAGACTCATTTTGTTAACTTGCAAAGTATTAGAGGACAAACGATTTTTTATAGGAGGATTGTTCCTCCATTTTCATATCAGGTGGTATCAGATAAGGTGTTGTCACACAAAGTGTGAAGGCACCACGAAAACGCTTAGAGTGAGGTATGTCACTCTAATCCTTACTCACTTCATTTAGACTCTCTCTAGAAAATTCAAGGGGGGTAATCCCTAGGGGTAAATGAATGAAGGAAACTTGTGGAACACAGGATCTAGGGTACTTAAGGATGACCAACTTGATGAATGTAAAACAAAACCTGGTTAACCAAGATCAATAGATCAAAAAGTTAAAACAAATGAAACCTCAAGATAGAAATGATTTTATACCAATTCCTTAATATTTAGTTAACCATAAAACCAAATGAAAACAAGTTATCCAGAACAATTGATAAATGTGATGAAAGTGACGATCATGAACGATTAAATGTAAATGCTCAAAACCTTATCATGCAAGATATTTTATCAATTAAATACCATGAATAGCTATGAAATTTAACTACTAAGCAGTGATTCTAGATTTAAAATGATTTTCTTTAATATCCTAGATCTAAACTTTATCTTTCTCATATAGTCAATCTTTAGATATGATTCTAAAACATTATTCGCACTTGACAATAGAGAAATCACTACAACAAGATTTAAAATTTTACACTTAACACACAAAAAGACACCAAGGAACTTTAGATTAGAATTTAATTATCCCTTAGGTAAATTTTTAATGTGCTAAGCTTATGAAGAAAAGTTTAATGTGGCAAATGTTTAATAAAAATAAAAATTAATGTGATCAAAAATAAAAATCAAAAGTACTTAATTAAAGTTACAAATTTTTATGGGCCATAGGCCACACACACACACATATATAGTGAGAGCATAAATTTTCCTTTTGATTTAATTTCTTAGCACTATAAATACTCACAAAAATGAATTTTTTAGTTTTTAGTTTTTTAGATTCTTAAATGTGTTAAATGTTTTTGAATGTTTTAAGAAAAATAAAAATAAAAGAAATGAAATGAAATCCAAACAAAAAATTAAAATCATAAGTTAAGAAAAAAAATGCAAAAAAAACAATTAAAATTAAATCAAAATGAAAAATAAAACAAATACAATGAAGTAAAATTTTATTTTTTAAACAAACCTAAACCTAACTCATACATATCAAACAAAAAATAAAATCAATTTTCTGTGTTGTGAGTGGAGGTGTGGCAGCAGCGGAAGGGAGTAGCTCGAGGGAGGGGCAATGGAGTTGCAGCAGGAGGAGCTCAACGAAGCTGTAAGATGGAGTAAGGGATAACAAGGAGCGAGAGGACATGGTTTTGAGGAGGGAATGAGACATAGGAGAAGTAAGCGAGTTGCAGCGGGCATCGACAAGGGAGCTAAGAGAGGGAGAGGAGCACGCTGGTCGAAGTGAGGAAGGGGAGGAAAGAGGGTCGTGGAGGTGTAGTGTTGGAGGGTTTGCAGGAAGGGAATCGCGGTAGTAGATCTAGTGATTGAAGATTTTAAGCTGCATTGAATAGGGGAAAACGTGGATCTGAGGCTTACGGAGCAGCGAGGGATGGCAATGTTTGGAGTTGGACACAATTCAAAGACAAAAGGAGGGTCCGTGAATGGCAACTTTTGGAGTCGTGGACTTGATGCATGTGTGGTAGAAGCAAGGAGCTTGATAATGGAGGGCCACAAAGAGGAAATGGGAGGAGGTGGGAGAAACAAAGAATGGATAAATAAGAGGTTTTTAAAAAAAATCAAAATTTGCAGCAGATCAAAAACTCCAGTGTGCAGAGAAATGGTAGCCCAGAAAACCAAAAAATAGTTCCTAGAAAATTTTGATTAAAATGATGTATCTTTTTGCTTCAGATTTATCCTTGAAACACTTGTAAAATATTCAGATCTGGAGTTTTTTAAACCCTTTGGACTATAAAAATTTTCTAAAAAGAAAATGTCCCTGCAAATTGATATTGAGGCAAGATCTTACCCTCCATGGCCTAGATCTAGCTTCAAACAAAAATTTATGCTTCAAATCTGTTCCTGTAATTGACAAAAAGAACCAGAAACATATATAGGATGATTAAAAAATCCCCATGAAACCAGTTGAATAATTACAATAATTACAAGTTGAAGGCTTTAAGTAGCTAGATCTATCATTATGCCACAAAAGAAAAACAAATTTTAAAGGAGGTGCTAACTCAAAACCTTTCGTGCATCACCAACAAAAATCTTATGATAAGACTAGAGCTAATTCAGTTGGACTCTTAAGAAAATACAGATTAGGAGTTCACTGGTCTAACTAAAAGCTCCCCCTAACGCCTGAGGATCTAAATCAAGATTCTCATGCAAAACTTGATCTAGCCATTAAAAATAGAGTGGGAAAATAATAATAAAACTTAGACAAATAGAGATACCTGCTATTACGTTCAAAATTTAGATTATAATTCAAACACCGGTGACTAAGAAAGATATATGTACTCAAATCACTCTTTAGGATCTATCGTCAATGGCTTTAGAAAAACTTATGCATGAAAATAAACCATCTTACAATATTCCCATGAAGAGTAAAAATAGCAAAATTTAAGCCCAAAGTCTTTCTTTATTATCCAGAAAAAAATTACACCAGAACTTCTTATTAAGAACACGACTCAGAGATTGGATAGATCGACTAACAAATGACCTCCTATTTAAAGATAAATCCTCCAATGGCTAGTTTGAGTGATCCTCATCAAAGCAGTGTCAACCGTTGATGAAGATTAAAATTTCTTTTAATCTCATCCATTGAAATATTTAAATATTGAGGAAATTCGAAAATTTTATTTAAATGCATTTTAATTAACTCAAAAATAGAATTTTTAAGTTAATTTCCCCAAAAATTTGACTTTGACTTAATCCCTAGGGATTAAAGGTTTAAAATTTAGCAAAATAATTAATTTACCTTAGTCACAAGACCATTTAAAATCTGATTTTTTAGGATCAATTTTTTTTTCCTTATCTAAAATTACCTAGGACCTAGAATTAATTAAATTTCTCACTTAGGATTTTAATTAATTTTTGTCCAGAAAATTTAATTAATTAACCTATGAGGGGATAAATTATTTTTCCAACTCTCAAGGCACTCTACATCATGTTTTTCATATTTTTTAGATCCTAAAGGGTGAAACCCATTTGTAATAGACGCTCATAAACTACCAATTTCTGCGACACAAATATAATCTAGCAAAGCAAGCAATTTGTAATAAAATAACCTAACAAAATAATTAGGATTATTCCCAAATGACTTTTACATAGACTCGATCTAGAACACTAGGAATCACCTTAGATCCTAAAAACAAAATCCATTCCATCTTTGGGGTAAGACTAGAGGTGAAAACTTTGTCGATCATCCAAGAATGGATCGGTGAGAGAAAAACCTCCCAGAATGGAGATCGTCACTAGAAAGGTAGGTTTTCTTAGGTTGTTACATACATGACATGGTTCTGCTGAGATTATTTACATCATATACATGCATAATGGGTTTACATTATAACATGATGATTAGGCTGATGATGATAGCTGGAAGGCATGGACACATCAATCAGGCGATATCCATTTTGCAAAAAAGGAAAAAGAAAAATGAGGTGTACTGTTATGAGGTCATTGACACTAAGTAGTCAAGAGTAGGTTCTAACCAAGTTGCAAATATGGGAAAGAAACTGAAGCATTAAAGACTCCAAGAGTTGGAGGAGATTAATCTATGTATTTGAATGGATAATATTGAGATGAGGAGATTGATTGAAATTACAGAGGAGGAAAAAAGTCAAATGCGCCTATAGTTGCAACGTGTAGTCAAGGAACATACTAGTGAGATTTCCATCCCAGAAGCAGCAAAGAATCCCTGTAAGATGAAGCCAATTTGTGGGTGTGGTTTGGACACAAGATATGGACCTTATATTGAGAAGGAAGCTTGTGAGTTTTATCAGCATCTGAAAGATTCTCCTTATGTACCCATTGCTAAAAGTGGTTGGCTTGAGTCATCATCCACTTCTTCATTAGCATCTGAAACAAAAAGATGGGTGATAAGCCAAGGGAGGTAATTATCATTTCTAGGTGTTGGATACCTATACCAATAGGTTTCATTTTTCATGATTGGATATCAAAGGTCCAAATATGTTCTGCTTTGACAACTGCAAAGATCTCATATTTCCCTGAGAAGGCAATGTCTGTATCAGTTTTGATAAAAACTCAATTTTGATGGCTGGTCCAACAGTCTAATCTGGATCATGCCATGTTTTCAATTTCCTTGTTTTAGAATAGAGAATGATATCTGTCCAAACTGTTTAATCTTGGCAGATCAATAGATAGGTAGAGAAACAAAGGTTCCCAACTGTCTAATCTGGGACCTTGGAAGGAATAAGGGTTGCATTAGATAGGAAATGTGAGAAAAAGCCAATAAAAGAAAAGGCATTCAAAGGGTTTGCAAGTCCAAGTGCACCCTCCAAGAAGGAACAAAAAATGCTAGGAAAGCTAGTTGGGTAGGTAGATGGGGTTGCAGAAAAGGTGTCTCTTTCAAAATCAAAGTTGCCAAAACATCTACAGGAAGAGCAGCACTCTGGAGCATGACTAACTCTCTTGTTTCTCATTTGTAAGTCACTCATTACTAACACCCTTTCCCCAAGTTGCACAAAGCATAAGAAATTCAAATGTTTTACATTCTTATGGCTTTGGGAAGCCACATTTCTTGTGCAAAAATCTTTTCATTTTGAACTACTCCTAATTTCAAGTTATTTTCAGAGAAAACTTAGTTGATCTAGCCCTTACTCATATGATTCCCTCCATATTAACAACTGACTCTACTACTTAGCTCCCTATACCCTTTTATCCCTAGTATTGTAAACACCATGGTGTATAAACCCCACAATGCAAAAATATCCCCTCCCTGGCACTATAGCCATAATATTCTATCCCTGGGGCTTGAATTGACACCTGGTCAAGGTCAAGAACCCATGACTCACCCTGTTGCTCCACCTCAGACCAGTTTCCCTACCCAAAGTGCCTTGTTGCCCTGAAAAACCTTAAAAACCTTGAAAACCTTGCAAAAACACCCTTCCCCACTTTATCCTAAGGTCGGGGGTCATTCACATCTTCATATTTCATAAACCTGTTTAAAACCCCTTTTCTCCAAAGTTTCCGCCTTCGGAAAAATTAATACCCAAAACCTTGTATAAAACCAAAATAATATCTTTTCTAAGGTTGGCCGATTAAAACACGTTTAACAAAGAAATATTTGTTTATTGCCCGCCTGCTGGTACATATTCTCCGTGCAGGTTGCTTGCCCGAGAACCGTCAGATCGCACCAGGCCCAGATCTACGGCGGAGATTGATTTCGGGCCATCCCGACGTCCGCACGTTAACCAAAGCCGCTGCTACCGTCCGCACAAGTCAGGCGCCCGATGACCGTCCGATCGCCCGCCTCCAGATCCACGGCTATTATGGATATCGGAAGGCCTTACGTGTCTGACAGATACCTTCCGATATCTGTCAGACGCTTACATCAGGCCAGCATCAGCACAGGGGCACGCATCATCGTTTAATTGCATCGGAGCGTCGCCTGACAATCCGTTCAATGTACAGGACCCCTTCCGATATCGCGACACCTGTCCTACCCACGTCTACGCCCCGATGCCGTGCACGTCACCGCCAGTTCGTCCCGCCTTGCTCCCCATTCGTCCACCTGGCTGCCACATCACCGCCCCCGTGGACCTACCGCTGCCCGCCACGTCACCCGATGACGTCATGATGACGTCACCCAACTCGGGCCCCCATGATGACGTCATGCTGACGTCATCCATAAAGCGCGCCGAAAAGGTCAAAAAACCATATTTTCGCCAATTTTCACTGTTTTTCATAATTTTTCGAAAATTTACTGTGTAAGCCCGCT
>APFE030313125.1:0-47679 GCA_000404065.3 Pinus taeda
TTGTTGTTTCTTTTGATTTTGAGGTAGAACAGATGGATGTGAAGACAACATTTCTTCACGGGGATTTGGAAGAGGAAATCTACATCAAGCAACCTGAAGGCTTTGCGGTGAAGGGTAAGAAAGAACTAGTATGCAAGTTAAAGAAGTCTCTGTATGGGTTAAAACAGTCACCAAGGATGTGGTATCAGAAATTTGATACATTTATACGGGGACTTGGCTTCACCAGAAGCAAGGCAGATCATTGTGTGTATTTTAAATTAATTGGTGACCGTGTTATTTATCTGGTCTTGTATGTGGATGATATGTTGTTGGTTGGAAATGACAAAGAAATTATCCAGGATTTGAAGACCCAATTGTCCTCAAATTCGACATGAAAGATCTCGGTGCTGCAAACTATATTTTGGGCATGGAAATTAAAAGAGATCGGGCAAAGAGGAAGCTCTGGTTAAACCAGAGGAAGTATGTTGAGACAATATTGCAGAGGTTTAATATGCAGGATAGTAAACCGGTGAAGGTTCCTATTCCTGTAGGCATGAGGTTATCTGCTAAACAATGTCCCAAGACACAAGAAGAGGAAGAGGACATGTCCCATGTTCCATATGCAAGTGCAGTCGGTAGCTTGATGTATACAATGGTCTGTACTAGACATGACATTGCAAATTTAGTGGGAGTATTGAGCAGGTTTATGTCAAAACCAGGGAGGGAGCACTGGACAGTAGTGAAGCGGGTTTTTCAGGTATTTGCGTGGCACTAGTGATTATGGTTTGTGCTACCAAGGAAGACCAGGATTGGACAGAGTGTTGGATATTCTTGGCTTTGTTGATGCAGACTGGGCTGGAGATCTGGATCAGAGAAGATCTACAAGTGGGTATGTGTTTAACCTATTTGGAGGTGCAGTCAGTTGGATGAGTAAGAAACAATCTGTAGTGGCACTATCAACTACAGAGGCAGAATACATGGCAGCCACTCATGCAAGCAAGGAAGCAGTTTAGTTGCAGATATTGCGTTCAAGTATGGGATTAGTACAAGGAGCTATAAGGATAGACTGTGACAGCCAATGTGCAATTTTCTTAGCAAAGAACCCTGCTTATCATTCAAATACAAAGCACATTGATGTTCAGTATCACTTTGTGAGGGATATGATAGAAGACAAAAAGGTGTTGCTGGTAAAGGTGGACACTTTGAAGAATACTGCAGATGCATTGACAAAATCTGTGAGCTCTGAGAAGTTCTCTTGGTGTAGAGAAACAATGGGCGTTTCGGGGTTGGAAAAATGACTAAGCTCTCCTATGACCCCCTGTGGAAGGAAAACAACAAGTGGGAGATTGTTGGGTTGTGTTATATTCTTTCCACATAGTTAACAGGGGGTTTGAGGGGTACCCGTAACCCCACTTTATGGGGTCCAAGGCAGCGCCCCGGGAAATTTTGGTTTTGGACCCTATGTTAGGTTGGGCGGACCCACCTATGGTTTTGTGCATGATTTTCACACATGTTTTTTGGACGCGATGGTTTTCGGTCCATGGTATTGGACGTGATGGTTTTCGGTCCATGGTATTAGATGCTTCAGCATGTATAAATACAGATTGTAACATTCAAAGGAATATAATGAAAAATCAAGCTAGTAGTCCTGGTTTTGGGATCTAGGGGAAAATCTCTGTGCATATGTGTTTTTATGTGTTATGCTCTTGCATTGTTTATTTTTCTGTGATTTAGAATTCGTATGCAGGCAATTTCTGTACGGGGTTAAAACCTACAGAACGGAGAACATAACTATGATGCAGCTCCAGGAGGCCAAGACGTGACACAAAAATCGACAGAAATTCTTTTAATTAATTTATTGCAGGTGGAACCATGAACCTGGGAAAAGCACAGGTGGAACCATGATTGAGCCAAATTCTCAAGAGGGCGAAATTTTGCCAGTGTCCAAATTGGAAAATTTATGTCGATTTTACACCTCTCAGTGACAGGAGTGATGGCGTAGTCATAATTTTGATCACAGTAGCAGATCTTCAGATGACCTAGAGGAGGGAATCTTTGATGAATCTAGGGGGAATCTAAAAGATTCCTTAAGCCTCATATTTTCACTTTATGAGAATTCATAAATTTGACAGTTGATTCTACACTATTCGATGCCACAAATCTGATGGTGCATTCATATTTTCCATTTGATCATTTCATTTTTCAGCCACTTTCAGAGTGGAGTGCAGGTTTCAGCATTCAACTTGTGAGCAGTAATTCCATGAGATTCAATGCCACGAGATTGATGGTACAACCAACTTCAGTAGTCTAACATCCTTTTCTTCAAATGGCACCAAGATGTGAGGTATATGTAGTGTGTTCATGTACTTCCTTTCGCTATGAGATGCATTGTGCTGCACAAATCCCTGGTTGATGTTTGATGAGGGATCTTGTTTTCTTACTTGTTTCATGATTCCTGTTTGATGTGATGCGGAATCATCTGTGGGAGGTACTTGTTGTCATGATTCGTCATGTTTTTTTTTAGATACCTTTGTTGTTATGTTGATGGGATACTCATGTGTCGCCATGTATGTTTGCATTGAGATCCCTTTTATGCCATGTTGGCGGGATACTCATTATCATCATGCATAAGTTTAGGTGATACTGATAGGAATCCTTTTTGAATGAGAGTTCCTGTAGTGGAACATCTCTTGGAGCCACTCCTGCCTGAGGGTATTTTCCTTGTATGAGAGCAACGTCACCACCTATGTGCATCATCATTATTGATAACACTTAATGTAGAAACCTACACCATCTTGACACCAGGGCTAGGAGACGTAGTCCCTGCTAGATGAACTCTGTTATCAACGTCTTGTTATTTTATGTTGCTGATGATTGTCTTGTTCCTTCTTCTTTAAAACATGCATATATGTTCAATTATGCTACTTTAAATGCAATTCTAATCACCTCATGAAAGTAAAAGATCTAGGTTAAATCGGGAGTTGAGTCAACTCGGATCAAGAAGAGTTCTTAGCCTTAGCAACAGATTCGTATAAATTCCATGATGATATCTTAGAAGAAATATTGACATTCCTTCCACTTGATTGGCTCAGAATTTGTAAAGAGTGGAATTTCGTCTTCTCATTCGCTAGATTTAGATTTAGTAAATTGGAAGAGGCATCTTTAGACATGAATCCATGGCTTGTTTTATCCAACATCAATTACCAAGGGGATTGATCGATGGATTAATCATGTATATAGTTTGTCCAATTTCAATTTCCAAATGAGTTGGCAAATAAATTATTTTTCATATTATTTCTTTGCACAAACTTGAAACACCTTCATCTCCTTTTCCTTCTTTCCAAAATGAGATGAAAATTTGATTTTCTCAAGGAACAATTCATTTTCTACTGAAGGAAAGATATCCTTGGAGAAAATATGTGATCAGGGATATCTAACTTAAATTCCAGGATAATAACATAAATATCACTCAAATAAAGTGATCAATAATATCCACATTAACATTGTCTTGATAAAAATATAATTATCACTAAAAGTCATTAGTAGAATTCCCTAGGCAAAGTTATCAATTTTATTTAGTATCAAGTTTATGTATTCATCTTTTCAATAAGAACAATTTGGACATTCTACTCAATTTGATCTAGTGCCCTTAACAGATCATCTAAATCCTCATCTCTCTCAATTTTTATAAAAAGAATCCCAAGACTTGTAAGAAATTGAAGCGAAGAAATTCGCATCTTAAAACTAGCAAACAGTTGGTGACAATATTCCACCCAATCTGTAAATCTTTTCTAAATATATGAATGTAAGGAAATGAACATCTTTTTTTTTTAATAAGTTCACCTTTGTGAACTAGAGTAGAAAAGTATGCTTGAAAAAGGTGATTAAATTTGGGACAATAGTTTCATCAAGTGCATGGAGAGTTTAGTCTGAGATAAGGAGAGGGCACTAGAGGCATCCAAAGAGACAACCAAGTCTCATATTTTTAAAACTATGAATTTGTGTGAGAATGTGTATGCAAATACTAACAATGTTGGAGTTGGCCAAGAAGATACTAAAAATAAGGAAGAATATTAGCAAGATCATAGATAATGAGAGAATGAAGATTTTTCAAAGAAGACAAAGTTAAAGGGAGAAATAAAAGATATCACAAAATATTAGAGGAAACTAGAGAGAAGCAACGGTTGAAGGTTTTAAGATTTGGAATGGAATATAAACAAGAAGATAGATGTATTACAAGCTAAAAGGAAAAAAAAAAAAAACATTTTTTCAACAAATGGTAAAGGAAGGCATGAGGTAATCTAATTATCTTTCAAATTTCATTTAATGAACATGAGCATGTCATGACAATTGAAGATAAAAGAACTTTTTTAGAAAATGATAAAGAAATGATAAGAGAAAGGGCTCCAAAAGGAAGTGATGTTAGCATGATTTGGGGATGATGAAAAATAAGTTGATAAGGAGAATTCAACACAAAATGTTGCAACAGATGCAAAGGAAACCATGAGGAAAGAAAAGAAAGGATACAACCAAGTTAGAGATGAGAAGCATGCATAAGAAGAAGAAGAAAAGCAGGAGGATGTATGTGCAAGAAATAAAAAGAGAGATGGTACAAATTGTAACTAGAAAAGTGCAAAGGGATAAATAGCTCGAAATGATAAATGTTCATAGTTACACAATTGAAGAAGAAAAAAAGAAAAGGACCATAGATTTTGGTAGTAATTATTTTCATGATGATGCCATTTATGGTTATGATAGTAAAGACAATTTGAAAGTTAATGGATGATTTTTTTTTATATAAATTCATTTCATGTATAGAAGAAGAGAGAAATATAGTCTCTAGAGTTGGATGTAGGCATGTTTTAAAAGAAAAGTGAGAATAATAGAAGAGATAACTCAATTCCATTTATAGATTTTCCAAGAAAAGTATGAAGGAGCAATAATTCTTATGAGTCCACATCAAAGTACTGATGAAATAAAGCTACAAGAAAAGAAACTCAATGTGTGTGAGAAGGGATATTTTTTTATATATGAGAAGTATCTTAGAGAATTCAAAATGATTAGGGGACACAACATTTTCTCATAAAGACATGGAAAAGGATGGGCATAAAAATGAGATCCAAATTCTAATCAAGGGTAGTTTGAAATATAAAACCAGAATTGAAGGCATCAAAATCTAGAAACAAAATTTGGTTGATCATTGGTACATGATAATAAAAAGACTTCTACAAAGAGGTATAAATAAAGGCATGTTTATTGAACTATTGAATGAAGTTGTAAGTATCTAATTTATTGCATAGATGTCAAAGAATGCAACCATAAGAAAGTCATCAAAAAAGAGAATGTAGAAGTGTATTGATTTAGTCATATAGATGGACAATAAGAAAGAAAGGTATGTGATACTAGAAGGTTACTCATAGCAGCAATGTAACATGTAGCAAAGCACATAGACAAAAAAAAAAAATCAAAGTTTGGAATCCAGAAGGAAGGAGAAATTGCAGTAGATACAACTGTAATTGAAAATATCATACAACAAAGATGGAAGGTATAACCATCAGAATTAGTTTCAAGTCTCATGAAGAGGAGTCCATGAATTGTTTTTTCATAGGGATTTTGATGCAGGAGGATTTCTTCAAGTCAACAAGAGCTATTAGGTAAAGGGTGTGGATTCCCTTATTTTAATTTCATTTAAACGAGCCTAGATCCATCTTTACTCCTAATATACCAAGCGTTGAGAGATTTGATCCCTCTATCTATACTTAATATGGATATAGGATACTTTAATTTCCCCCTATAAAATGGCTATGTTCCACATGAATACCATGGATAATTATCACGGGTTTTGTAACTCTACCAGGTCAAGTTTACCTTCACTACTCAACAAAAATAATAATAATAACAAAATACAAAAATATTTTGAGAGAGTAAAAATATTTACAAAATATTACAACATCTCTACTATATTGAGCTCTAGAGCACTTCGAAGGGCAATAAAATTAAAGTAAAATATTGATAAAATATTTTAATTTTGAAATGAGTTATGGTTTTGGGCATGTGGTATTGACAAGCCATGGTATTGTAACAAAACCTATTTACAAGTTAATAATATCCATGATAAAATACGGGTGTATATCCATGGTTAAGAATCTTGTTATGTTGTAAGTTCATGTTTTTATGTGTTTATTAATTAAATTTAAATATGGTTACAAAAATTATTCTACACAACTACATATCACCCAAACCTTTTTTGTTTTAAATTTAATTTTAAAAAAATGTTATAAAAATAAATTAAAATAAAATATTTATAAAATATTGACATGTAATATTTCTTACATTATGCCTAACACTTACATATATCCCCCATACTTGGTGGGTTGTAGGTATTTGTTTTCATAATTAGGATGTAATAGGGATTAATTAGAGGAATGAGGGATTCATTTTCCATTGACATGTAATTCACTATTTCAAGTCAGTTCTTGGAGTTAGGTATTTTAGGCTTACATTTGGTATTTTCTATAAATGGGTGATTTGATACATTTTTAGTGGATCTCAACTAAATCATTATATTGTATAAAGAGGATCTTAGTAAAAAAAAAGATGGAGTATATAGGAAGATTAAAAAAAAGTTTGTGTGGTTGTGAGAAAAGGTTTAAGAGAATGAGAGAGTACTTGTGTAAAAAACCACCTAAATCTAAAAAACATTTTATATTTCATTGTTGAATATAAAAGTTGTAAGTATTTTTTGGTGGAGCTATTAGTGCCTTTATGTAAATAATCATTTGTAGTTAATAGAACATTATGTGATTGAATGATGTCTTTTGTGTTTATTGGGGTTGAGGAATTGTGAGTACTAAGCTAGATTAGGTTCCCTTGAGCTTCATTTGATTGATCGAGGACAACTTAGTTGCAAAATGAACCAACCAAGGTTCCAATTTCATAATATAGCCTTATTTTTATTTTCTATCAAATATTTTTTCATCGTGGAGGTTTAAGTTGAGGTTAAATGTGAGATTTCAGTCAAATAGTACAACCTTCTATTAGTGTTCCTTGTACGTGGTTCCAAGAGAGGAATTCTTTATAATGAGGAAAGACCATTCAAACAAGGAGTTAGAAGATCGAATCATGAATCATCCAAGTCCATGGCATGGAGTATACACTTAAAGGCTAGATTAGGACCGAATTTGTTCTAAAAAGGATATGTAAGTTTGAAAGAGACATAGATATTTCGTCTAAGTTCATCAGACTAGGCTCAAGAAGATATCTAGATTTTCACATGTTAAGATTAACCAAGGCATATGCTGATGAGCACCAATATTGCAACAAGGATGCTACAACTACTGGGCTACCAACTTTACCTATCAACATGGGGTTCGTACAAACTTGGAGCTGACAATGCTATATGCACAAGTAAAAGTGAAGGTCTTGCCTGTTGTCACTATTCATCCTACGAGAGATCCCAGTGGTTCCAAGATAGAATTCTATAGAGTGAGAAGAAGCTTGATTCTTTGATGGAAGAAGAGAAAATCTATTCTAAGAGAGCTACACTACAACAGTAATGAAGAAAACAACATGTAATGCTAAATCACACCATATCCTAATTAACCATCTAAACAGCTATGCTAAGTAGAATTTCTAAATCATAACTAACGTAATGTTACTATCTAAGATACATAAGTAAAGAGCATCAAACCATACTAATGTGTAAGCAAGAAAACTAAACTAAATATGTTTTCAATTTTTTGGTTTTTTAGGAAAAATAAACTATGCAAATTAATTGTTCGTGTGGATGTGACAGGTGGATGGAAGGTGATTGAGGATGGCTAAAAGGCTTATGGAGTGGTTGGATGGTGTGGAAGGGTCCTAGGAGGAATTTTGTAACTTCCTAGAGGTTCCCCATCAATTCAGCCTCAAAACAGGCTGTTTCAAGAAAACCTACAGGATGATCATGTAGGAATTACAGGAAACCTACAGGATATGGCTGAGAGCTAATTGTGAGGTGTTGGGAAGCTTGGAAAAGGTGTGATGAGTGGGATGGTGTGCTAGAAGGCCTAGGAACACTCAAGAGTCAATAACAAAGATCAGAGATGGCTAGATTCTCTCAATGTATCTAGGGTAATTTCAATGAAAAATGACAAAAAAACTAATGAGGGTGATGGTGGAACAAGAGATGGCTAGGGTGGATGAAGTGGAAGGTGGCTGCTGATGATGAAGTATGGGTCTCCTCCTGAAGTACTTGCTTTTTCTAGGACATGTGTGTTTTCCAAGAACTATGCAACAAGATACACATAAACTAGAAAAGCATGAATCAATTGACTATATTATGCATGAAGAAAGTGTTGAAGGGAATGAAAGCATGAGTGAGATCTTATTGCAGAAATGGAGTAATGGAAAAGGATGACAATGAAATGAACCAAATTCTGAATCAAGATAACAAACTCCAAAGCTCATGAAAGAACTAGAAATCTGTGTTTTTGGGGTTGTTGAAGGGTCTCTTCCTCAAGTTGTGGTCCCAAAGGGAGGAAGTGAGACCGAGACACCTGATGACGACCTTATGGTGATCCTTTTTCTCCTTGCTAAATTTCTATTTGAAAGAAGGCGCAAATGGAAGAAAACTAACATACAACCAATATAATCTACACTATTGTAATGGAAATGCAGCTAGTAAGCAAATGAACAATTAAACTATGAATCTATGCTTATACATGTACAATAAAGAGGAGCCTTGGCTGCTAGGGTTGGGCCCTAACCCAAGAGCTTCAGCCCTCTAAGTTAACTTAGTGTTGGCTCAAAACAAAACTCATTCTTATTATCGAAACAATGGATTACATCAAAAGCTGTCACAAGTCTTGTAGCTTTAAAATAGAGTAGAGTTTTACAATAAAAAATTCAAATCCTACTAAGGTCCTAGTTCTCAACGTAGTGCATGAGATACCTACGTATCCAGGAGCTAAACCTGTTCGTCAGCGTTTACACCGTATGCACCCCCGAAATGTTGCAGCGATTAAAGCGGATGTCAAAAAGCTTCTTAAAGATGGCTTCATCTATCCCATCCCACACACATTGGGTCTCCAACATCGTCCCTGTGGATGAAAAGCAAGGTACTATCCGAGTCTGTGTCGATTATCGTGATATTAATAGAGCTTGTCCAAAAGATAACTACCCTACACCCTTCATTGTCTAGCTCCTTGATGAGTGTGTTGGAAGTGAGATATATTTGTTTATGGATGGCTTCTCTGGATATAACCAGATTAATATCGCGCAAGCTGATCAACACAAGACGACCTTTATCTGTCCGTGGGGCACTTTCGCTTATAAAAAGCTCCCTTTCGGTCTCAAGAATGTCGGTGCCACCTTCCAACGCACGATGTCTTATGCCTTTCATGATATTTGACACATCCTGTAGCCTTACTTGGATGATCTTCTAGCTCATTCAGCTAAACGTCAAGACCATCCAGCGCATCTCTGCGAAATTTTTCTCCGCTGTCGACACTACCATATTCGACTCAACCCACATAAGTGTGTCTTCTGCATAGAGTATGGTAGACTTCTCGGGTTCATTGTCTCCCGAGAGGGCATCCGTTTGGATCCCCTTAAAGTCGAGGCTATTTTGAATCTTCCTCCCCCTGCTTCTTGACAGCAATTGCAGAGCTTATAGGGTAAAGCAAACCTTTTACGACAATTCATCCCGAATTATGCCGAGGTGGCAAAAGGTTTCACGCGGTTACTGAAGCGCGACACCCTGTTTCGATGGGATGCCATAGCTTAAGAGTCTTTCGAACATCTTAAAACTCTTCTTGTTTCCGCTCCTTTGTTGCGTCCTCCAAATTACCATCGCGATTACACGTTGTATCTGGCCACTGCTGATACCACCATTGGCATGGTTCTTGTTTAGGATGGCGATGATGGCACTGAACATGTCATTTATTATCTCAACCGCAATTTGTTAGATATGGAATCTCGATATGCTTATGTCGAGAAGTTGGCACTGGCCGCTGTTTGTGCCGTCCAACGCTTCCGTCATTACATCTTGTTGCGTACTACGACAATGATCTCTGATTGCAACCCAATGATGTACATTTTGTCACGACAGTTGCTGGGGGGCAAGTACTCGATGTGGATAGTCATCCTCCAAGAGTTCGACTTGGAATTGACTGCTG
Source organism: Pinus taeda (assembly GCA_000404065.3). Taxonomy (NCBI): domain Eukaryota; kingdom Viridiplantae; phylum Streptophyta; class Pinopsida; order Pinales; family Pinaceae; genus Pinus; species Pinus taeda. The sequence goes on from APFE030313125.1 coordinate 10,137, forward strand.
CCAAGTCTAAGAAATCGCTTGTCTTCACTGAATTGTTGTGTTCTTTTCCATCCAATTCCGCCTCCTCTCGGTTAGAGGATCACATTCCGGACGAAACTCTCTTCCTCATCAGCACCCTCGATCCTTGGTACGGGGATATTATTGTCTACTTACATACGTCCTATTTTCATCCCGAGACATCCAAGGATGCTCACCGACAGATCCGCCATCAAGCCCAACCTTATCACATCATTGGGGACACCCTGTACCGTCTCGGTGTTGATTCTATTCTCCGCCGATGCTTAACTCTCGAAGAAGCAGAGAGAGTTTTAAATGACTGCCACTCTGGTGCTTGTGGTGGTCACATGTCCGGATATGCCATTGCACAAAAAATCCTCCGTGCTGGTTAGTTTTGGCCCTCCATTTTCAAGGATTGTATTCTTGCCATCTCCTCATGTCACGAGTGCCAAATTTACCAATGGCAGATGCGTGCACCCCCTGCTCAACTGCACCCCATTGTTACTGTCGATCCCAAATGGGGCATCGATTATATGACCTGTAACCCTCGCTCGGCCAGGGGGCATGGGTACATCATCGTTGCTATTGATTATTTCATGAAATGGGCCAAGGCGATGCCTACATTGTTTGAAGACGGTCACACCGCGGCGCAATTTTTGTTCAACCGTGTTATCTCACGGTTCAGAGTCCCTCAAGCCATCATCACTGATCACAGAAAGCATTTTCGTAATCACATGATGACTGAGCTTACAACCCAGTTGGGCCTACGGCATGATAGTTCGACTCCATACTATCCTCAGGCTAACGGTCAAGTAGAAGCCGTGAACAAGATCTTGGTTACGATGCTTCAACGAACCGTTGGCATGCATAAGTCCAATTGGCATTTGATGTTGTTCTCTGCTTTGTGGGCCTACCAAAGCTCTGTGAAGGATGCCACCGGTTTCACTCCCTTCCAGTTGGTTTATGGACTGGAGGCTACCCTTCCTATTGAGTGTGAGATTCCTTCGTTAAAGTTAGCTGTCGAATTTCTCCCTGACACTACTCGAGTAAAAGAGCGCCTTCTTTACTTGGAGCAGCTAGACGAGACTCATCGACTAGCCTCCTTGGCTATTGAAGCACAGAAGAAGCGAGTGAAAACTCACTTCGATAGTACTGTTCATCCTCGCTCTTTCGTAGAGAGAGACTTGGTCCTGCTCTACGATCAAGCTAACGATAATCTGGGGGCAGGAAAATTTGAGCCCATGTGGCACGGGCCCTACATTGTGAAAAGAGTTTTGCAAAAAGGGGCCTACGAGCTTATTGATTACGAAGGGAATCCCCTGGTTAAGCCCCGAAATGGGCTTTATTTGAAAAAATATTATGCATGAGTCGAGGCACTCTATTTTTGTACATACGGGTGCTTTCAGCAAGTGTGTTGTGTGTGCATGTTTTCATGTTTTTGTCTTGGCGTGTCGGCGTGATTGCTGCTTATTGTGTCTTTTTTCTTCTTGGACAGATGTCTTGATTGCCTTACGTTGGTTTCGCTGATGGTGCCTCCCGCAGTACACGCAACTTGTCCTCTGCGGCATGGGTGATCTACGATCCTCATGGTGAGTTAGTAGACATTTAAGGGGTATGTTTAGGTTGTACAACGAACAATGTCGCTAAGTATAGTGCTGTGATTGAATTACTAGATGAGGCGATCAACCTCGGTATTCGAACATTGGTTGTGAACTTGGACTCTCAACTTGTCTTCCACCAGCTCAACAGGCATTATTCCATCAGAGACCATCGGATTTTAAGGTTGTATTCATGTGTTAAGTTGTTAGAAAGGGATTTTGATTTCATTACTTATCAACATATTCCAAGACGACTTAATACGTTAACCGATGCATTAGCTAATTATGTGTTGGACAGGCATTTGCATAACATGTAATTCAAAATAACATAAGAAGCATAAAGCACAATAAACCATAAAACATATGTATATATATATGTGTGTGTGTGTGTGTGTGTGTCCAAATGTTTGCACTGCGTGCATCATCAAAAAATAATAACATGTTTGTGTTAGTACATCCGGAGACAACATGTCTCTCAAAAAATATGCATAAAGAAAGCCTAGACATCTAGTCCTGGTGGTGCTCATGGTAGCACGTCACCGCTCGCACCAAACGTCTCAGGAGTTGTTGGATGTGAGTCGGCACTCCCACCATGTGCCTTTAGTACGCTAGCGGGACATCCGCTAGCCGAGCATAATCCAAAATCCCTCGAGTGATAGCCTCGAGGTTCTGAATAAGCTCCCCTCTGTCACCACCCTCCTCTTGAGGATCCGCTGCTGCTGCCTGGTGCCTCCTCGTAATGGGAGACATGCCAGCTGGATGCTTCGGGCCAACATTTGCATGTGCATATAAATGTTATTAGAACAAGCATGTATTAACAAAAAAAATCATAAAAACACAAAATCAGAAAACGAGATCATACCAATCTCCTCGTCCCAGTCCTCTCCCTCCGATAGAGGGAGGTCAGGGTCTTCGCTGAAGTCTGTCCCCGCGTACGGCCAGTCCTCCACCACAATCAGTTGGCAGCGAAGCCACTCGAAAAACTCAAGTCTGAATGACATCTGCTAACTGCAACCCCCCCTCGGCATCAATGCCGCCCATCGAGCCATCCTCGGATCTCGAGGTGTCGGGTTAGGAATAAAGGCCCCTTGACCCTGGAAGATTGGCACACGTTCCAAGAAGAATGTCACCAAGATGGAACCGTACCCGAACTGTTGCAGCTTTCCGCGCTTAGCCTTTGTTAGCTGCCTCTTCATATTGGTCGTCACAGCTAACACCCAATTGAAGATCGTCGGGCTAAGGCACTCTGTCACTAATATCAAGTGGTTCTTTGCAGCTTTGTGGGGCACTTGTGCCCCTGCAGCTCATGTGATGGTGAATAGTAAAGCTCTGAGTGTCAGGTCCTGAACAGTGGGGATAACCACTTTCGAGCTGCCCGACCATATCTTGCCCCTGGGCAAACTCGAGCCTTCACCTCTTACATCTTCTCCCTGGATGGCCTACTACCAGTCAATCGGGGCACCAGCCCTCTACGCGATAATCCAGTGAGGAAGTAGACATCAGATACATCTAATTCCAATACTTGGTCCCGTATCCGAAACACTTGTTCCTGTACATCCCATAAGTTGATCAGATACTGCAAGAGCTCTGGCTGAGCTCGTAAATAGGACAGTAGGAAGTATTTCTTAAGCCCGCAAGCTCTGAGAGCTTCCATGCAGTCCTCATCTGCGAAGGCCAATGTGTCCACTTGCTCATGTTCTCGTTCCTTCCATACGACTACCATTTTCGCGTATTTCCCTTAAATCACAAGCCCAAAACATTGAATTAGACCCTTATGTAACTTAAAAATGCAGTGAAATCATTTTAAATTTGTTAAAATTTAGCAAAAAATCCATGCGGCCATTGGCGCGAGCCTTTAGGGAAAGTTGCCCCATTGGCGCAGGTCCATGCCCGAAACCCGTGCCAATGGGCGCAACCCCTTTTATAAAATCCCCTCCATGGGGGATGATAAATGACCTAAAGCAAATTTGAAATGGATAAAAATGGCGTGGGGGAAGAGACCTCTTACCTGGCACTGACGGTGCTCCAAATGGTCAACTCGATTTGTCGCAATCGTCGCTTGAATATCACACACCAAAAGCCCTAATGTCGTTCTCAAAAGGTAAAAGTGAAAAGTAATTCTTGCTTTTACCATTTTCACCTATTTTATAACTTTTTGACCCTCAAATAGGTTTTAAAAGTCCTTTTATGAATATTTTAATGTATATTTGTGCCGAAAATGGATTTTACGCCGGTTTTTGTGCAGTGACAGGTGTTTGTGCGGCTTAGGCGACGAAACAAGTTGTATTTTATACTTTTTCGGACTCGGTAAATACATGAAAAAGTTACTTTGGAGTCATCTTTTTGCTCTTTTCTGACTCTCTAAACATGAAAAGAATGTCGAGTTGGCCCTCTCAACTTGTTAAATGTAAATGAGAGGCAGTCGTCTTTAAACCCTTTTCTGACCGTGTAAAAATGAAAAGATTGTCGGACCCTTGTCGTTTCAGGTCCGTTAACGGTCACGAAGCGACGTGGTTTCAAACGCTTTTTTACTTTTTCAGATCGAAATCACTACTCATGAAAAGTACTCCTCGGTCATAATGACCGGGCGGTTCTTTCGAGCATTGTTTTATACTTTTTCAGGCTCAAGAGACACAACTTTACGAAAAAGGACACCCCTGGAGTTTCCTTTTCTGTTGTCTTTTCAAACTCTCTAAACATGAAAAGACGCTGAGTTCTTCCTTTGTCAGACTCGTTAAAACTTAATGACATCGGATTCCATCGAAATGACGCCTCCCGAGCATATGCCATCTCCATCAAGCTTGTCAAAATAATCGGGGTACTCACCAGAAATGGTGGGGAAAATGGAACCACAATTATTGTCGTGTCGGCAGTATGTCTCTCTTGAACATGGCACTTGTGTGCATTCGTGTCTGGGTGGGGACATCTCCTCTTGTTTTTACACTTGCCTCCGTGGGTTTAGGTTATCCTGTTTGACCTCTCATCTGCTCATTGCCTTGTCACCATGACCCCTGATCATTTGATGTCAAATACTGTCAAGTCTATTGTCGTGTCGCCAATATGTTCAAGAGAAGTTGACCTATGCAAAATACTCAACCTCCCTCTGATACCTCACACAAAATATCTTATCCTTCTCTGTCTCGTGTCGATGATGTGGGAAACACTATGGCCCACCTTCGATTAAGGTCACTTCCTGTCGACTTCAGCTCATTATCTAGGAAGTTGACTTAGAGACTCCCTTCAGGTGCCTTGGAGCCTACATGCCTCAATGGCAGGTTCTTCGTGTTTGATGTGAGGTTTTCATCATTGGCCTCCGATCGAATGATTCTACGGGTGTATTTCTTCATGCAAGTTCTCCAGCGGCATTGTTTTCAGTTGGCCATGTTCTTGTAAAGCATTTCACCCCTCTCTCTCGGGCCTTATGCTTTAGGGGGCATCTGTTACACAATAATTTGTCACCGTCCGTGTTACCCCTTCTCCCGCACCTTGGAGGACTTGTTCCGGGACCTGTGAGAAGTGACATAACCTGAAAACACTTGCATTGTATCCCCTTGAGTATGTACTTCATATGCCCTGAAGACACCTTCTACAAAATACCCATAAAAATAGTCCTTTTTCCATTGGCGTTGTTCCAGAGTGTATCACTCGCGCCAATGGGGGAAATCCTGCAAAGAGGGCACGCCAACTGGCGCTCTGTCTCAGAGTCGCACTCGCGCCAGCCCAGTTGGGTAAAGTTTTTAACAAACCAACTTGCGAAGGTTCTTCCTAACCTATTCATGAACTGATTCGAGTTTGAGTTAGTTCAGTTGGGCTTTGAATCTCCATAGAAGGGAAGTAGCTCTCCACCTCTCATGGAAACTTCTTAATGATAAGGCCAATCCCATGAATCTTGTGGATTATCCTAACTCCTTCTCCTTTCTCTGTATAAGCTTGTCCTTTTTCCTTTGACAAGCTAGTTAGTAATTCTACTCTCCAAGTTCCAAATTCTAAGTTCCAAAGTCTGAGAATTGCTAAGCTCATGCTACAAGAGGCCTTCTTCATCCCCATAAGGCTAAATCTTAAATTAGGAGATTCTTGTCCAAATAACCAAGGAGAGAGAGACTTGTTCCCCATTCCCAACAAGCTTTGCAAAGCATGTGTTGCTGATCACCCAGCCAAAGGAAGATTTGACGTCAAAACTATGGTTGTATTCTTCTTTGTTTATCAATAATAATAGACGATTATCATTATGGTTCCACTCTTATTGTCTTTATAATGATGTTTGAGTTATATCCTTTCTGAGTGATATATAGTTGCATCTCTTGGATTTTATGCTTGTGTTTGTGTCGTTCTTTCATGTGCAGGTATCCGTTCACGAGGATCGTGGGGATTGTGACGAGCCGAAGTGAAAGAACGGGAGCGACGACTCTTCTACAAGTACTAGCTTTGGATTCGAGGTAGGCCCTCGTCATCAGTCTTTAATTTGCAATTGGGAACATGCGTGTTAGCGTTGTTTGATTGTTGCTAGACCCCATTTAGGCTAGTGGGATCGCCTGTGTCCGCAGAGGGGATTTACCTCCACAACAATGAGAGCCTCCCATATGTTCAGCACTGCTATAACCGGGCTCTGCATAGCTCGACTCCCCACAACCCTTGTCAAGTGGGCTTGGGATTCGAGCCACTATGTTCCATTGATGTGGCCATGCCATTTGCAGCTACTCACGCAGATTTGGCTTATGCCAAGTCCGAAACAGATAAGGCAAACAACTTCATTGAGCACATCCAACATATCCGCGAGCAGGTCCACGACACTTTGAAGAAATCAAATGCCAAGTACAGGTAGCGACATGATCAACATCGGGTGCCACACAAGTTTCAAGTGGGCGACAAAGTGTGGTTGCATTTGCAAAAGGAACGTCTTACTCGAAAACTCAGACCACTCCGATATGGGCCTTACACCATTACGAGGGCTTTGGCACACTATGCATTTTAGCTCAGCATTCCCCCATTCTTTGTCTTGCACCGAGTGTTACATCATAATTATTAATCCATGTGCCATAGTAATTTTGAATTTGAGTGTAAGTAACCCTCAAGAGTGTTAGAAATTAATCTTGAGTTTACTAACTAAGTGATTATTTGTTTGTCAATTTTGATCATTAATTAATTTGTGGCTTTGTAACTATCACATACATACAAGTATATATTACTCTCTAATAAAGCATTTTTATGAAAGTTGATATCATTATTATATACCTTTGTTTCTCTATCTTTATATGTCAACCTTGCTTTTGTCAATATCAATTTCAAAAAAGTTAAAAAAATATATTAATTTACATTTTATTTCTTTTTACAAACCTTGAACACCTTCATCTTTCTTTCCTCTTTCAAAAAAGTGATGAAAAAATGAAAGGCTCAAAACACAATTCATTTTCTACACAAGAAAGATATCCTTAGAAACCATAAATGAGCAAGGATATCTACTTAAAATTGCACAACAAAAATATAAATATCACTCAAATCAAGAATATCCACATTAAAATTCTATTGATAAAAATATAAATATTAAAAAAAATCTCTTTAGAAAAAATATAAATATTTTTCAAAAGAAATTAGTAAAAATCCCTAGGCAAAGCTAACTTTATTCAACATCGAGTTGATGTCTTGGGCTTCTCAATAAAAACAATCCGACTATTCTACTCAATTTGATCCAGTGCCCTTAATGAAACATCTACATCATCATCTAGCTCAGCTGTTATAAAAATTAAAACCTCAAGAATCTCAAGATCGGTAAGAATCTGAAGCGAAGAAGTTTGTAAATTAAAGCTAACAAACTTCAACCCAGCCTGTAGATATTTTGTAGGTATACAAAATGGAAGGAAATATTATGTAAATTGGCACCAACAGGCCCTACCAACCCAACAGACCACTTCGGAGAATAAGTAAAAGGATAATCCTCGGCCTGATAATTGATAGTGGGGCTTTTGTACTCCATACCACTTTCGATGCGGTGGATAGCGCAGCAAGTCTGGCTACTGGATGTCTATACCCGAAAAAGAGTGTAAACGTCTTTTCATAGCTGCTTAATGTTGTCAGAGGGATGATTATTTTCCTGGATAAGAGTTAAAAAAACAGATTAAGAACCAGAAATTGTACAAAGCGAGCTAAAGGGGAAGTACACTTTAGCGAGGTTGATTTTAGCCTACCTTACCTGGAGAGACTTGATATATTTGTGGATATAGGAAAAAATGGCCTAATATATTGGGAAAATATAAGAGTAAAAAAAATTAATATCTCAGAGATCAAAATTAATGACAAAATATAAAGCCCGTGTGAAAAATAGTAATAAAAAATGGTATATAAAGAGTAGTAGTTTTTTAAATTAAAAAGGTGTATTGGGTTAGTATTAATAGGAAATTAAAAAGATGTATTGAATTTTCTAATATGTAATCAAAATAGAGATATTGTTTTTAATATGCCAAGAATCCATAAATTAGAGATGATGATCTGTGACTAACCAGAAAAGGAGATTTTCATGGCTCCTCTATATAAGTTTGATAGTCATATTCATCTTCTCGTGAGCGTTGTTGAAGTCTACATAGTGATATTTGAAATTTGCTGATTATGAACCTCCCTATGAGACTAGACTGTTTCACTCGTTGCAAACACTGCGAGATGTTCAGAGGCAAGCGATTGGCAGCAAGGCAAGTATTTCTTCCCTGATTTCCTCTGGTAATATTTTATACCAGCCTGCCAAGCACTTCTCTTCCAGCTTAGCCATTGGTCCAGGTTACCAGGTCGTTTTTAAGCCGGTGGTACCCTTTAAAACAAATGACTGTTTTTGAAGGCTCTTGTCACGTTTCTAGTTATCTGTCTGGAAGGATATAGTGGGAAAAAAAAAGGTATTGTTCAAGTTCTTTTTTGCACTGTATATCCTTCTAAGCAGATCAACAAGAAACGTGACCTCACCCTTCGAAACCATAATCATGTGTTTTAAAAGGTACCACCAGATTACGAAGGACATGGCCAAGCTACAAGAGAAGTGCTTAGCAGGCTGGTATAAATCACCTGAGGAAATCAGGGAAGAAATACTAGCCTGATGGCTACTAGATCACTGGTCTTGTGGCCACTCGATTGCCTTTGCAGTTCTCGCAATGTTTGCAACGAGTGGAACTGTCTAGTTTCGTCAGCTAGGTTCATAACCAGCAAATCTCAACAAGGATAGTCACAGACTTGCTGATAGTCATATTCATCTTCCTTTGCTTCCCTGGGGAGACATTCCTCTTTGCCCCTGCCATTCTTGTAAGCAGGACACTAAAAAAGCATTTTATAGTACTCTTTAATCAATACTTTAAACAAGGCTGGTAGCTGTAAAATGAGTACAAAGCCCTAACACAGCTAGTATTCTGGCGAGGGATTCAACATCACAGGGCTGCGCACAGAAATTATTACAGATTAAGGGAACAAGAAAAAGAAGATTTATATAAATTTTAAAGTTATTGTCGAATATTAAGCTTCCAAACGGAAGGACTAAACAACCATGATTATCACAGAATTTGAAACTTTCAAAGCAGTAATTGACAAATGAAGAATAATTGCTTGAACGCTAGTGGATCCGCCTAAAAATATAAAAATAAAAATTGGGATGAATAACAGAATTTACAGCAAAACCTTTAATTTGTGCAGAAAACACATTTCTTTAAAGCTATTCTTGCAAACCATCATCAACAAACTGAGCACAATTTTCATTCACGGCTTCACGATCCTTAGATTACCTGGACTACATTAAAATATGAAATGTCCCATATCTACAAAGATTTTTAAAACTTCTACCAGAAAAACAGAATGAACGAAAATATAACTAAAGTTCAAAGATATTTCTGCAATTTCTGGATCAAAGAAAATGTGAAAACATACAGTATACCTGCTTTCTTAATATCTCTAAAGCTTGTGAGAATCGAAATCACGCTGCTCAAGGGCAAGCAAATCAATGAGCCCCAAACACTTTCACCTTGCTTGAACGTCACGTCCAAGATTTATAAGTTCACTTGTGACATTGCCTTATTTTACATTTTTTTATAAGTTCACTTGTGACATTGCCTTATTTTACATTTTACAATTTTTGAAGTCCGCCTCTGATTATTTTATATATAAAAAAATGGTGTAACAGCGCCGTGCTTGTGGTTTATCTTAATTTTGACCTTGTCTCCTTAGGGCACACCTGCCATTTCCTTACCAATCCTATACCCTTGTGCAACGGTCAATTAATGAGCATTTATTTTATTAATGTGATATATTTTTTAGGAGATGGAAACGAATACATTTTATTATTTTAAAAATTTGTTTGGGATTATTTTCTATTAAAAAATTAATGGGATGAGTGTGATATCGGATTTATTTTAATTTTTTCCCTCTAAGAGTTTAGTAGATCCAGAGTAAAGATGGATCTATGCTAGTTTAGTTCCCTCTTTAAATGGTCTACATTACACTTGAATACCATGGATCAATACCATATTGGTTTTCAATACCATGGGTTAATACCATGTGCCATTTTTATTAATATTAATATTAATATTAGAGTTAATAATGTTTTTTTTGCATAGTATTAATAATAATTTGGCCTATAGGCTTCACCTAAATAAAACCTTTTTTTTGACCGTTCGTATATCAAGTGAATTATGGAGTCAATATAAAATAATGTTTTATTTATTTACCATGCCTCTAGTTTATTTATATTTTTATACCTACCTCTTTTATAAATATGGTATTTGGCCCATGTTATTAAACTCATAGTATTAATATGGTATTTGGCCCATTGGCTTCACCTAAATAAAACCTCTTTTTTGAGTCTTCTTAAATATAAAGAGGTTTATGGACTAAATATAAAAAGAGGTTTTATTTATTTACTATACCTCTAATTTATTTATATTTTTATTTATTTACCATATATTAGAGTAACTATATAAAAAAAAAAATCTTTATTTACCATACCTTTAGTGTATTTATATTGTTATTTATTTGTCATACCTATTTTTTAGTGTTCATAAATTTCTTTATATTTTAAATTTATATTGTGTTTATACATAATAATAATTAGATTAGCCAGTGGGTCAAAAACCGTGCCTCCCGATGGGGAGGTCACAGAGTCGATTATTTCAGAAGCCCTTGGGGTTAGGTCTTGCGAGTAGGCTGAGTGGCGATTAGCCCAACCAGGGTTCATGAACCACACTATAAAATAATAATAATAATAATAACAATAATAATTAGATTGATTTCTAAATGGGGCAATTACCTCAACTAGGGTATTCATGAAGATTAAAAATGTTTACGTTTACATTTACATTTACATTTACTTTTAGATGTTTATGTGAGATCACATTTACATCTACAATTACAATTACATTTATATGTTTCTGTGAGATCTATCCCATATTGGGCTATAGATAATCGTGAGTTAATATGATTTTACTTGATACCCTATTTTTTTTATTTAGAAAATGCTTTTGGTTTTTTAAGAAAAAAAATGATGAAAATTAAAAACAAATTCATGAGATAATGAAATTTTTTTCTTTATTTTTTTCTAAATTTGAGGTTATCAAATTGAAATTTTATTTCATAATTTTTATATATTTTTGCAGTAAAATTAAATTAATATATATAATATAATATATATATATATTTTTTTTTTTTACTTATATGGAATATTTATTACATAAAAATAAAATAATGTATTTTTATTTTTAGCATAGTTTAATTATTTGACTTTTCTTAATTTTTTTAATATGCTCTTTAATAAAAATTTAGGCAGATTTTTGAAAGGATAAGTTTGAGCTTCATAATCTATACAATTCAAGTGCTACAAAAAATTTCACAACATTGAATCTATTTATGCATTCAAAAAAACATTTTAAATAAATAAAATTTGCAATCTCACAATAAAATTTATCGTTGAATTCAACCCAAAAAAATATTTTTCACATACTTTTTAATAAATCTTGTAAAGTAGGTAAAAAAAAAAAAAGTTAACTTTTATTTTTCAATTCTCTTTTTTGAATGAGTGGTGTCATGACACCTAAAAATGAAGTAATGAGAATTTTACTTTCTACCTTATTTAAAAAATTAATGGGTTTTTATTCTTTAGTATAACCATTGGACACTTTTTATTTCTTCCCTAGCATATTTTGGGGTAAATGTGCCTTGAAATTAGGCACTGATTTCTTAGAATTGTAAGTTTGAGCTCTATAATCTACAAAATTCAAGTGTCTCATTATGTCGAAGTCATTTATGCATTCAAAAATAAATTTTAAGTCAATCTCACAATAAAATTTATAGATTCCAACCAAAAAAATAATTTCTACCTACCTTGAATTATATTTTTTCAACAAATGAACATACTTTTATATTTTACCTCTTTCTTAATGAGTCACACCTAAAGATGAAGTAATGGTATATTTGTTTTCCACCTCATTTATATCATCTTTTTCATAACATGTAAAAAGAATTAATAGGCTTTTATTCTTAACATAGTCTAACCATTTACTGTTTTCGATTATTTTATAGGGGTTTCCTAGCATTGTAAATAGAGTTCCATAATCTACACAATTCAAGGGCTCCTTCATTCACAACATTGAATCCATCTATAATCCATCTATGCATTCAACAATACATTTTAAATAACTAAAAGCTACAATCTCATGATAAAAATTTCCATGGGATTGTAGCAAAAAAAAATACTTTTCACTTACCTTTGAACAAATATTTTCATAGTAGGTAAGAGCAAATTAACTGACTTTTATTTTCCACATCTCTTTGAATGATTACTTTCATGACACCTAAAGATGAAGTAATCGAATTTTATTTTTCACCACTTTTAAACTTGACTTGAAAAATTAAAATATGAAGATCCACCCATGCTAAGCAAAATTGTATGTTAAAAATGTCAACAAATGAAAATTAGGTTGTAAGGGGGAAGATCTAATGATTATGATAGTAGTGGTTGGAATTGATCTTGTGTAAAAATCAGATGTAGTTGCTAATTTTTTTTATTATTTAAAAATTAAAAATTAGAAAACACAATAAAAAATTTATAGGTCTTAAAATTCTTTATATGAAAGAAAAAATAAATGTTTATAAAGAAAAAATAAATCTAAACATAGAAAGTATTATTTGTGTCTAATATTGAAGCTCATAATTTTAAGCTTGATTTTATCTAAGAATGAAGTCTAATGAGTGTTTTCTTAATAATCATGTAATGCTAAGGTATTTATCTCGGTCATTTCTTTACATGTACTTAGATGATAAGGCAATGTCTGTCACAAACTTTCAGAGAATAACATGTGAGTCCTTCATTGTGTGGCCATGATCATTGCCCATTGTTACCTAGGGCTTAGATTACTCTCAGACCATAGCCTTTCACGAGTGAATATTAGTTTGGCTTCGTTATTTTCTTGCTCTCTATAATTCATGGTTATTGCTTATTAATTACTATTGGTTACTGGTTATTTTCATTATTTTTTTGCTCTCTATACGTCATGGTTATTGCTTATTATTTATTAGTTTCATTATTTTTTTGGCTCTATATACATCATGGGTATCCCAAAGGCTGTATTATAGCAAGGTTGTAGTTCCCAAGCCATATGGTTTATCGAACAAGTGAAATTTCATGGGCACCTTTTTGGTTGGAATAGTTTCTTGAAAACAAGAATTTTAGGAAATGTTGGAATCATCCATGCAACGATGTGGATTCCATGTGTATGATGATATGGTGATGGTAATGTGGATATGCTAAGAGGGTAGATCAATGATGGGGCCATGGTGGAAAATATTACATGGTGGATTCCATTAGATAGCATGAGGTTACAACAAGTCAATAAGTTGTAATACCCCATAAGTTGTATCATAACTTTTTTAATGCAGTTTTATAACTTTGCAAAAATCTTGACATTGATGAGTAAGAATTGCATTTCCAAAAGTGGTATGACCCGAGCAAGTGTTATAGAAGGTTTTGGAGAAATTAATCTATCTCCCATTAAAGATTCTAATATGTGGTGTGTGTCATATATGTGAGTGTATTTTTCTCCACCCTTATGTCATATACACATTTTACATACTTTCTTGTTTATCATACATTTAAGGAGTAGGTGGAAGTCCTATTAATAAAATATCATGTTTAAGGAGGCAATGAGTATTACTAAATTCACCATGAGTTTTTTTTGTAATATTATGAGTTTAGAACTCTCATTCATTAATAATAATTATTACTTAGATTTGATTCTATATGGTTACAAGCTTCCATGGTCCATCGATTAGCATTAACACAATAGTTGTCCTACAAAATATAAACTAGTCTATCTATCTTAACTTTGGATCTACAAAGCGTCCAAAGGGACCAAAATTATTTTTACTCTAAAATATGTTTGCATCTCAAGAGATGGATCTACAAAGCACCGAGAGGGACCAAATTTATTTTCACTCTAAAATATGTTTTCATCTCAAGAGATTTGATCCCTCTAGAGTCTTGGTAGATCTAGAGTTAAGATGGATCTAGTATGATTTAATTAATTAATTATAATCATAATTATAAATATAAATTAATTAACTTTTTGTTTTTGTTTTATTTAGTTTTGAGTGAGTCCATATGTTAAACAAAACATTACAAACATCTCTATCATTTATAAATTTTTATTTTTGTAATTATATCTTTATTGTATTTTTATTTTATTTTTATTTTTATGGAGTCAAAATGTTAAATAGTAAGCATCTCTACCATAATGGGTTGTAGAGTGCCTCTCAATGCAATTAAAAAAAGTTTCAAGAAATGAAAACCAAATAGAATGACTTTACATTGCATTACAAAATAATTGGTATGATGTGAACTTACCTTTTCATCTCCCTCTAGAAAGAATGAAGAGGAGATGAAGGTATTCCATATGCATGCGAAGAAAAAATGTGTAGAATAATCCATTAGCCATTTCCATTGGTAATTGCATTTAAACTAAACAAGCAAGGGGTTCTTATTTGAATGTGTGTTGCCCATTTACTAGTTATGAATATATCTGATGACAAAAGTGCATTGCACTCCTCACAAACATTATGAGATCGAAAAAAGCAATGAAGTAGCAACAAGACCATTATCTCGTCTTTGATATTCCAAAGTAATTTAAATCAACATGTTGATTGGACTGAGGAGTTCTTCCTTTTGTATCCCACATTTGTTGCCCCATGTCCATCATGTGTATAGATGGTTCTCTTTGGCCTTAGTGCAAAATGATTAAAATTATTTTGTCAACATGAACGGTAAAGTCTCCCATTATGATTGCAATGATATCAACCACAGATCTTCTCTAGATTCCAATTGAATAGAGATGCTTCCTTGTGGGAATCCATAAAAGAGTTGAAATGATGGTGATGATTCAAGTAGAGATACTTCCCTTTGGCTTCATGGTTGATAGTGTTCCAGTAATAATGGAAGACTCTTTCCATGCATGTTAACATAATTATTTCAATCAAATTTCACTAAGACTACAAAGAACCATCTCTACATGTGAGACCTGGAATAACCAACATGGCATCATGAAGGAACAAAATATTCATGCAGGCGTTGTTAAACAATTATGAAAATGAACAAGGAGGAAGAAGTGATCCAGGTGGCACTAGACACATGCAGAAGTCCAAGAGGACTCAAAAAGGGGCAAAAATCAAAGTGATCAGAATGTTTTCAAACAAGGACCAAAGCGCAGATCTCGTCATCCTAATCACAACAGTGTGAACGGTTCCTCAAACCGAGCTTGTATGCGAAAGTTAGAGGCAGTCAAAGTTTAGGATTGACTAAGTGACTTGGCAAGCTTAAGGAAGGCACAATTTCGCCAAAATTTGGCCACCGAATTCTGGCCAACTTCCAGATGAAATTGTGGCCTCATTAAAGTGTCTCCTATGATCAAATTTCATAAATTCAAAAAAATGGCTATATGTTATAAAAATAAAAAATAAAAAACATATAAAGGGTGGCGGGCCATGACCCCCGCCACCTCCATTGCAACCACCATAACATGTAACACAAAAATATATGGGCTGGAGGGAATCGAACCCACCCGACCATGTGGTCAGCCCACACCATGGGAGGCCCAACCAAATATGACCCCCATTTAATATGTAACGGCCCATGTACCATGCCAAAACCAAACATTAATGCAACCGCGCCCAAAATCAAAACAAACTTCATGTATTTTTTACAGAGAGAGGATTTGATCCCCCAACCTCCTCGCCTCCACCACTCTGCCTTAACCAACAAGCCAATGACCTTTTCTTTGATATTTCTGCCCAGATTTAATACTTAAACCCTCAATTTATTTGCACAAAGGGAGACGGATTTGAGAACGGAGGTGTGGAATGGAGAACATAACTATGATGCAGTTCTAGGAGGCCAAGGCATGGCATGAAAATTGAGACAAATTTTTTTAATTAATTTATTGCAGGTGGAACCATGAACCTTGAAAAAGCACAAGTGGAACCATGATTGAGCCAAATTCTCAGGAGGGCAAAATTTTTCCAGTGTCCAAATTGGAAAAACTTTATGTCGATATTACACCTCTCAGCGACACGAATTTGATGGCGTAATCAGAACTTTGATCTGACCAGTAGATCTTCAAATGACTCGGCGGAGGGAATCTTTGAGGAATCTAGGGGGAATCTAAAAGATTCCTTAAGCCTCAGATTTTCACTTTATCAGAATTCTGAAATTTGACAGTTGATTTTACACTATTCCACACCATAAATATGATGGTGCATTCAGATGTTCCATTTGATCATTTCATTTTTCAACCACTTTTCAAAGTGGAGTGCATGTGTCAACATTCAACGTGTGAGCAGTCATTCCATGAGTTTCGGCGCCACGAGATTGATGGTACAACTAGCTTTAGGATTCTGACATTGTTTTCTTCAAATGGCCCCAAGATGTGAGGTACATGTAGTGCATTCATGTACTTCCTTTTGCTATGAGATGCATTATGCTGCACAGATCCCTGGTTGATGTTTGATGTGGGATCTTGTTTTCTTACTTGTTTCATGATTCCTACTTAATGTGATGCGGAATCATCTGTGGGATGTACTTGTTGTCATGATTTGTCATGTTTTGTTTGAGATCCCTTTGTTGTTATGTTGATGGGATACTCATGTGTCACCATGTATGTTTGCATTGAGATCCCTTTTATGCCATGTTGGTGGGATGCTCATTATCATCATGCATGAGTTTAGGTCATACTGATAGGAGTCCTTTTTGAATGGGAGTTCCTGTAGTGGAACATCTCTTGGAGCCACTACTGCGTGAGGGAATTTCCCTTGTATGATAGTGATGTCACCACCTATGTACATCATCACTATTGACAACCCTTGTTGATGATTGTCTTGTTCCTTCTTCTTTACAACATGCATATATGTTCAATTATGCTACTTTCAATGCAATTCTAATCACCTCATGAAAGTAAAAGATCTTGTTTAAATTTGGGAGTTGAGTCAACTCAGATCAAGTTTAGTATTAGAGCGGTCTTTGTGTGGATGTGAATTGCAATTGTGAACAATGGAACGTGTAGCGACAGAGTATGAAAAAGCAATGTATGAGACCATGCTCAAAATTTCCAAAAGGGTGGAAATAATGTATGAAGCTCTACAAAAAGAGATAGAGGAAAAGGAGCGATTGCAGCTTCAGTTGCGAACCACGAGACACGAAAGAGGTCCTGGAAGAACTGAAGCACAACAAACAAAATCTTCAAACAGAGAATGCTAAATTAAAGATGCTTCTACATGAAGAGAAAGAGGAAAAACAGAGTTTGCTACAACAACTGCAAGCTAAGGAAGAGGCTTTGGAAAAGCTACAGCATGACCCATGTGAGGTAAAAAGTAATTCTCTAAATTCATGTATGTGTCGTGATGATGATTTCACTATTTTTGAAAATCATACCACAAGAATTGGCTCCAAACTATTGAAGAAAATGGGTTATGAAGGAAAAGGCTTGGGCATTAATGGCCAAGGCATTGTCAACCCCATCAAGGTAGAATAATTACCCCGTTAAGCAGGACTTGGGTATGTCAGGAAAGAAGTTGGGGAATCTACCAAAATAGACAGTGAACCACCAACAATAGATGATGAGCATCCCTCATCAGTTCTTTCCAAATCAACAGAGGAGGTAAAAGATGTCGATTTCCTTTCAGTTTGGTCTTCACATAGTATGATTTCTGTTGGAGATGTGGAGATATCAATTACAGGGACAAACATGAGGCTCCTTACCAGGATGAGATATAAGTTAGGAGAAGAACTTACTGGTAATAACCATTGCATAACTCAACCATTGGAGGTTGTGCAGAGACCTCAATTTGCAAGCTTGGGATACACCGAAGGAGAATACTCAAAGGTGTCAGATTCTTCCGAAATATAGTCAAAATTGTTGAGGAAAGAGAATGATGGGAACACATCCCCATCATCCCAGGGAAATGTTCATTGCAGGGAAAGAGATGATGCAAGCTCTCATCGCCATAATGACATCAGAGACAACAAGGAGAGGTATAACCAGTCTCGATTTTCTAATGTTCATTTCGATTATGATCATGTTGTTAATGATGAATGTAAAACATGGCATCAAAAAACATGTAACTTTTGTGGATTACATAACCATACATTTTCTAAGTGTTGAAAAAGAATAGCAACACAGAAAAGGAGGAGGCATGAAAGACCCTCTCAATAGTAAGTAAAGAAACATGTTAAGCAAATTTGGAGGAAGAAGATGTATTGCAGCCATTGCAACATAGGTGGCCATCAGAGAGCCACATGTTGGAGGCTCCATCCAGAACAACGCCTTAAAGACAAAGTGTCGGTGTATGAACCAGGTGAAACAATTGTTCAACAAGAAAAACCACCACAAGAAGATGACCCATTCACAACGATAAGTGAAAAATGGTTTCTATATATGTTAGTTTTTCATGGTCGTGCTTTTGTAAATCATTTGTTGCATTTTAAAATGTAAAAGTGATGATGTGTTTTCCATCACTTGTTAGGCAACAATGGTGTCTAGTCTTATTTTGTGTTGCATGATAAACTGTGAAATTGATGTCGTGTTTCCATCACTTGTCAAAGAAAAATAGTGTTTGGCCTTATTGTTGTAAATCATGTGTTGTAGTGATGATGTGTTTTCCATCACTTGTTCAAGAAACAATGATATGTTGGCCTTGTTTTCATCGCTGGGGTATTGTGTCCATCTTGATGTAAACTTGACCACCGAGTATGTGTTATAAACTCATGGAAGGTATGGGATGCTTGGGTAATTAGTTGGTCATGTAATTTGCAAAACAATGTGCTACAGGTTGCAGGTATTGGCTCATCGCTTAAGGCTTTGAAGAACAAAGGTGAAGGAGATGGAAGCGAGACCTTTCAGGATGCTTGTGATGCAGAAAAGGTACAAAGAAGTTGCAGATTATTTTCATGCTTTTGGAGGACCAAAAGCTTTTCAGTGGGGAGGATTGATCCAGGTGGCACCTGACACATGCAGAAGTCCAAGAGGACTCAAAAATGGGAAAAAATTAAATTGATCAAAATGTTTTCAAAACAGGATCAGAGCGTAGATATTGTCGTCCTGATTGCAACAATGTGAATGGTTGTCAAACTGAGCTCGTATGCGAACGTTAGAGGTAGTCAAAGTTCAGGGTTGACCAGGTGACTTGGCAAGCTTAAGGAAGGAAAAATTTTGTCGAAATCTGGCCATCAGATTCTAACCAAATTCTAGGCGAAATTGTGGCCTCAATAAAATGTCTCCTACAGTCAAATTTCAGAAATTCAAAAAAATGGCTATATGTTATAAAAATAAAAAATAAAAAATATATAAAGGGTGGTGGGCCATGACCCCTGCCACCTACATCGCAACCACCATAACAAGTAAGGCGAATATATATGGGCCAGCCAGAATCAAACACATCTAGCCACGTGGCTGGCCCGCACCACGGGTGGCCCAACCAAATATGACCCCCATTTAATATGTAATGCCCCATGTACCATGCCAAAACCAAACATTAATGCAACCTCTCCCAAAATCAAAACAAAATTCATGTATTTTTGGTGGAGGTGGGATTTGATCCCCTGACCTCCTCACCTCCACCAATCCACCTTAACTAATAGGCCAATAGCCTTTTCACTGAAATTTCCACCCATATTTAATGTATAAACCCTCAATTTATTTGTACAAAGGAAGGCAGATTTGAGAATGGAGGTGTGGAACGGAGAATAGAACTATGATGTAGTTCCAGGAGGCCAAGACATGGCACAAAATTCGAGACAATTTTTTTTAATTAATTTATTGTTAGGTAAACTTGACTCAGGATAGAGTCAAAGTTGACCAAGTTAAACAGTGATGGTTTTGGGGCACATGGTATTGTGCGCCCATGGTATTTTGCCCATGGTATTATATGTAATGGAGCTTATAAAAGGTTGGAAGGACTTCATTGTAATGCAAGACCTGGAGGTGAGCGGTGAAGGCTCACTTGGTCGGATTGGCCAGGGTTTTGGCCAATGCCAATGAGATCTTATTAGGTTGGGTTTTTCCCCGGATTTGGAGTTTTCCCAGATAAACATGTGTGTTTATGTGTTTATGGTTGTTGTTGGTTATTTTCTTATATATATTCCTCTCGGTAATTATTTATGTTATGAAGTAAATTTCTTAACAACTGGTATCGGAGCCAGGTATTGGCTTCAAAGGATTCTTTGATGTCACGGGTTTATAGTGCCTGATGAGATCAATGTAGCCTTTTTACAGATCTGGGTCTGAAAATAATGGTGGAACAATCATACGCAGAAGAACCTTGAGGAGAATGTGCGGAAGATAATGCCGTAACTGTCAGGGATCATAGTACATTTTCGATATTTACCGGTTTGGAACATGTTGACGAATTGTTCGGGATTCATGCGGCTATTTCAAGAAGGTCAGCAGAAGAATATTGTTCATGCGACTTCGAAAAATTGTTCGTTTTCTGCTACATGAGGCCACTGGTGTTGGAATCTATGAGGTTCTCAGGCTCGTAGTTAGAGCGGTTTGATAGAAGTTTTTGAGCAAATAAAATTGAGAGAGGATGGATTAGAATTGCAGCAGCAATAAACCAAAAATAAAATAAAGTCTGGGTTAGACCTAGGTGATAAGGGGGATGTCGAGTTAACAATACCCCGGGTAAAAACTCTGAGGGGGGTAAGAGCTAGAGTGAGCAGGATTGTCTCACTTAGCAGGTTTAGCTGGAGTTAGTCAAGGAAACCCAAGTCCAGTTTAAGGGGGGAATTGTTAGGTAAACTTGACTCAGGATAGAGTCAAAGTTGACCAAGTTAAACAGTGATGGTTTTGGGGCACATGGTATTGTGCACCCATGGTATTCTTCCCGTGGTATATGTAAGGGAGTTTATAAAAGGCTGGAAGGACTTCATTGTAATGCAAGACCTAGAGGTGAGCGGTGAAGGCTCACTTGGTCAGATTGGCCAGGGTTTTGGCCAATGCTAATGGGATTTTATTAGGTTGGGTTTTTCCCCGGATTTGGAGTTTTCCCAAATAAACATGTGTGTTTATGTGTTTATGGTTGTTGCTGGTTATTTTCTTATATATATTCCTCTCGGTAATTATTTATGTTATGCAGTAAATTTCTTAACAACTGGTATCGGAGCCAGATATTGGCTTCAAAGGGATTCTTTGATGTCAGGGGTTTATAGTGCCTAATGAGATCAGTGCAGCCTTTTTACAGATCTGGGTCTGAAAATAATGGTGGAACAATCACACGCGGAAGAACCTTGAGGAGAATGTGCGGAAGATAATGCCGTAACTATCAGGGATCATAGTGAATTTGCGATATTTACCGGTTTGGAACATGTTGACGAATTGTTCAGGATTCATGCGGCTATTTAAAGAAGGCCATCAGAAGAATATTGTTCATGCGGCTTCGAAAATTGTTCGTTTTCTACTACGTGAGGCCACCAGTGCTGGAATCTACGAGGTTCTCGGGCTCGCAGTTCGAGCGGTTTGATAGAAGTTTTTGAGCAAATAAAATTGAGAGAGGATGGATTAGAATCATAGCAGCAATAAACCAAAAATAAAATAAAATAAAATAAAGTCTCGGTTAGACCTAGGTGATAAGGGGGATGTCGGGTTAACAATACCTCGGGTAAAAACTCTGAGGGGGGTATGAGCTAGAGTGAGCGGGATTGTCTCACTTAGCAAGTTTGGCTAGAGTTAGTCAAGGAACCCCAAGTCCAGTTTAAGGGCGGAATTGTTAGGTAAACTTGACTCAGGATAGAGTCAAAGTTGACCAAGTTAAACAGTGATGGTTTTGGGGCACATGGTATTATGCACACATGGTATTCTGCCCGTGGTATTATATGTAAGGGAGTTTATAAAATGCTGGAAGGACTTCATTGTAATGCAAGACCTGGAGGTGAGTGGTGAAGGCTCACTTGGTCAGACTGGATAGGGTTTTGGCCAATGCTAATGAGATTTTATTAGGTTGGGTTTTTCCCCAGATTTGGAGTTTTCTTAGATAAACATGTGCGTTTATGTGTTTATGGTTGTTGCTGGTTATTTTCTTATATATATTCCTCTCGGTAATTATTTATGTTATGCAGTAAATTTCTTAACATTTATTGCAAGTGGAACCATGAACCTGGGAAAAGCACAGGTGGAACCATGATTGAGCCAAATTCTCAAGAGGGTGAAATTTTGCCAATGTCCAAATTGGACAAACTTTATGTCGATCTTACACCTCTCAGTGATAGGAATCTGATGGCGTAGTCAGAATTTTGATCAGAGTAGCAGATCTTTAGATGACCTAGAGGAGGGAATCTTTGATGTATCTAGGGGGAATCTAAAAGATTCCTTAAGCCCCAGATTTTCACTTTATCAGAATTCAGAAATTTGAGAGTTTATTTTACTCTATTTGATGCCACAAATTTGATGGTGCATTCATATTTTCCATTTGATCATTTCATTTTTCAGCCACTTTTCAAAGTGGAGTGCAAGTGTCAACATTCAACATGCGAGCACTAATTCCATGAGATTCGATGCCATGAGATTGATGGTACAACCAGCTTTAATAGTCTGACATCCTTTTCTTCAGATGGCACCAAGATGTGAGGTATATGCAGTGTGTTCATGTACTTCCTTTCGATATGAGATGCATTGTTCTGCACAGATCCCTGGCTGATGTTTGATGCAGGATCTTGTTTTCTTACTTGTTTCATGATTCTTGCTTGATGTGATGCGGAATCATCTGTGGGAGGTACTTGTTGTCATGATTCGTCATGTTTTTTTTGAGATCCCTTTGTTGTTATGTTGATGGGATACTCATGTGTCGCCATGTATGTTTGCATTGAGATCCCTTTTATGCCATGTTGGCAAGATACTCATTATCATCATGCATAAGTTTAGGTGATACAGATAGGAATCCTTTTTGAATGGGAGTTCATGTAGTGGAACATCTCTTGGAGCCACTCCTGTGTGAGGGAATTTTCCTTGTATGAGAGCGACGTCACCACCTATGTACATCATCATTATTGACAACACTTAATGTTGCAGCCTACGCCATCTTGACACCAGGGCCAGGAGACGTAGTCCCTACTGGATGAACTCCGTTATCAACGTCTTGTTATTTTATGTTGCTGACAATTGTCTTGTTCCTTCTTTTTTACAACATGCATATATGTTCAATTATTCTACTTTAGATGCAATTCTAATCACATCACAAAAGTAAAAGATCTAGGTTAAATCCGGGAGTTGAGTCAACTCGGATCAAGAAGAGTTCTTAGCCTTAGCAACATATTCATATAAATTCCATGATGATATCTCAGAAGAAATATTGACATTCCTTCTACTTGATTGGCTATGTGAATCTCACAAAATTTGCAAAGAGTGGAATTTCCTCTTCTCATTCGCTAGATTTAGATTTAGTAAATTGGAAGAGGCATCTTCAAACATGAACCCATGGCTTGTTTTATCTAACGTCAATTACCAAGGGGATTGATCAATGGATTAATCATGTATATTGTTTGTCCAATTTCAATTTCCAAATGAGTTGGCAAATAAATTTTTTTTCATATTATTTCTTTGCACAAACTTGAAACACCTTCATCTCCTTTTCCTTCTTTCCAAAATGAGATGAAAATCTAATTTTCTCAAAGCACAATTCATTTTCTACTGAAGGAAAGATATCCTTGGAGAAAATATGTGATCAGGGATATCTACCTTAAATTCCAAGATAATAACATAAATATCACTCAAAGAAAGTGATCAATAGTATCCACCTTAAAATTATCTTGATAAAAATATAATTATCACTAAAAGTCATTAGTAGAATTCCCTAGGCAAAGTTGTCAATTTTATTTAGTATCAAGTTTATGTATTCATCTTTTCAATAAGAACAATTTGGAAATTCTACTCAATTTGATCTAGTACCCTTAACAGATCATCTAAATCCTCATCTCTCTCTATTGTTATAAAAAGAATCTCAAGGCTTGTAGGAAATTGAAGCGAAGAAATTTGCATCTTAAAACTAGAAAACAGTTGGTGACAATATTCCACCCAATCTGTAAATCTTTTCTAAATATATGAATGTAAGGAAATGAACATATTTTTTTTTTAATAAGTTCACCTTTGTGAACTAGAGTAGAGAAGTATGCTTGAAAAAGGTGATTAAATTTGGGACAATAGTTTCATCAAGTGCTTGGAGAGTTTAGTCTGAGATAAGGAGAGGGCACTAGAGGCATCCAAAGAGACAACCAAGTCTCATATCTTTAAACCTATGAATTTGTGTGAGAATGTGTATGCAAATACTAACAATGTTGGAGTTGGCCAAGAAGATACTAAAAATAAGGAAGAATATTAGCAAGATCATAGACAATGAGAGAATGAAGAGTTTTCTAAGAAGACGAAGTTAAAGGGAGAAATAAAAGATATCACAAAATATTAGAGGAAACTAGATAGAAGTAGTGGTTGAAGGTTTTAAGATTTGGAATGGAAGATAAACAAGAAGATAGATGTATTACAAGCTAAAAGGAAAAAAACAACATTTTTTCAACAAATGGTAAAGGAAGGCATGACGTAATCTAATTATCTTTCAAATTTCATTTAATGAACATGAGCATGTCATGAAAATTGAAGAGAAAAGAACTTTTTTAGAAAATGATAAAGAAATGATAAGGGAAAGGGCTCCAAAAGGAAGTGATGTTAGCATGATTTGGGGATGATGAAAAATAAGTTGATAAGGAGAATTCAACACAAAATGTTGCAACAGATGCAAAGGAAACCATGAGGAAAGAAAAGAAATGATACAACCAAGTTAGAGATGAGAAGCATGCATAACAAGAAGAAGAAAAGTAGGAGGATGTATGTGCAAGCAATAAAAAGAGAGATGGTACAAATTGTAACTAGAAAAGTGCAAAGGGATAAATAGCTCGAAATGATAAATGTGCATAGTTACACAATTGAAGAATAAAAAAAGAAAGGACCATAGATTTTGGTAGTAATTATTTTCATGATGATGCCATTTATGGTTATGATAGAAAAGACAATTTGAAAGTTAATGGATGAATTTTTTTCTATATAAATTCATTTCATGTATAGAAGAAGAGAGAAATATAGTCTCTAGAGTTGGATGTAGACATGTTTTCAAAGAAAAGTGAGAATACTAGAAGGGATAACTCAATTCCATTTATAGATTTGCAAAGAAAAGTATGAAGGAGCAATAATTCTTATCAGTCCACATCAAAGTACCGATGAAATAAAGCTACAAGAAAAGAAACTCAATGTGTGTGAGAAGGGATATTTTTTGATATATGAGAAGTATCTTAGAGAATTAAAAATTATTAGGGGACACAACATTTTCTCATAAAGACATGGAAAAGGGTGGGCATAAAAACGAGATCCAAATTCTAATCAAGGGCAGTTTGAAATATAAAACCAGAATTGAAGGCATCAAAATCTAGAAACAAAATTTTGTTGATCATTGGTACATGATAATAAAAAGACTTCTACACAGAGGTATAAATGAAGGCATGTATATTAAACTATTGAATGAAGTTGTAAGTATCTAATTTATTGCATAGATGTCAAAGAATGCAACCATAAGAAAGTCATCAAAAAAGAGAATGTAGAAGTGTGTTTGATTTAGTAATATAGATGGACAATAAGAAAGAAAGGTATGTGATACTAGAAGGTTATCGATAGCAGCAATGCAACATGTAGCAAAGCACATAGACAAAAAAAATAAAAATTCAAAGTTTGGAATCCAAAAGGAAGGAGAAATTGCAGTAGATACAACTGTAATTGAAAATATCATACAACAAAGATGGAAGGTATAACCATCAGAATTAGTTTGAAGTCTCATGAAGAGGAGTCCATGAATTGTTTTTTCATAGGGATTCTCATGCAGGAGGATTTCTTTAGGTCAACAAGAGCTACCAGGTAAAGGGAGTGGACTCCCTTATTTTAATTTCATTTAAACGAGCCTAGATAAAATGGCTATTTTAATTTCCCCCTATAAAATGGCTATATTCCACATGAATACCATGGATCAATATCACGGGTTTTTGTAACTCTACCAGGTCAAGTTTGCCTTCACTACTTAACAAAAATAATAATAATAACAAAATACAAAAATATTTTGAGCGAGTAAAAATATTTACAAAATATTACAATATCTCTACTATATTGGGCTCTAGAGCACTTCGACGAGCAATAAAATTAAAGTAAAATATTTATAAATTATTTTAATTTTGAAATGTGTTATGGTTTTGGGCATGTGGTATTGATAAGTCATGGTATTGTAACAAAACCTATTTACAAGTTAATAATATCCATGATAAAATAGGGGTGTATATCCATGGTTAAGAATCTTGTTATGTTGTAAGTTTATGTTTTTATGTGTTTATTAATTAAATTTAAATATGGTTACAAAGATTATTCTACACAACTACATATCCCCCATAAAATATTGACATGCAATATTTCTTACATTATGCCTAACACTTACATATATCCCCCATACTTGGTGGGTTGTAGGTATTTGTTTTCATAATTAGGATGTAATAGGGATTAATTAGAGGAATGAGGGATTCATTTTCCATTGACATGTAATTCACTATTTCAAGTCAGTTCTTGAAGTTAGGTATTTTAGGCTTACATTTGGTATTTTCTATAAATGGGTGATTTGATACATCTTTAGTGGATCTCAACTAAATCATTATACTGTATAAAGATGATCTTAGAAAAAAAAAAAAGATGGAGTATAGAGGAAGATTAAAAAAAAATTTGTGTGGTTGTGAGAAGAGGTCTAAGAGAATGAGAGAGTACTTGTGTAAAAAACCACCTAAATCTAAAAAATATTTTATATTTCATTGTTGAATATAAAAGTTGTAAGTATTTTTTGGTGGACCTATTAGTGCCTTTATGTAAATAATCATTTGTAATTAATAGCACATGATGTGATTGAATGATGTCTTTTGTGTTTATTGGGGTTGAGGAATTGTGAGTACTAAGCTAGATTAGGTTCCCTTGAGCTTCATTTGATTGATTGAGGACAACTTAGTTGAAAAATCAGCCAACCAAGGTTTCAATTTCATAATATAGCCTTATTTTTATTTTCTATCAAATATTTTTTCATTGTGGAAGTTTAAGTTGAGGTTAAAAGTGAGATTTTAGTCAAATAGTAGAACCTTCTATTAGTGTTCCTTGTACTTGGTTCCAAGAGAGGAATTCTTTATAATGAGGAAAGACAATTCAAACAAGGAGTTAGATGATCGAATCATGAATCATCCAAGTCCATGGCGTGGAGTATACGCTGAAAGGCTAGATTTGGACCGAATTTGTTCTAAATAGGATATGTAAGTTTGAAAGAGACATAGATATTTCATCTAAGTTCATCAGACTAGGCTCAAGAAGATATCTAGATTTTCACATGTTAAACTTAACCAAGGCATATGCTGATGAGCACCAATATTGCAGCAAGGATGCTACAACTCCTGGGCTACCAACTTTACTTATCAACATGGGGTTCGTACAAACTTGGAGCTGACAGTGTTATATGCACAAGTAAAAGTGAAAGTCTTGTCTGTTGTCACTATTCATTCGACGAGAGATCCCAGGGGTTCCAAGCCAGACTTCTATAGAGTGAGAAGAAGCTTGATTATTTGATGGAAGAAGAGAAAATCTATTCTAAGAGAGCTACACTACTATAGTAATGAAGAAAACAACATGTAATGCTAAATCACACCATATCCTAATTAACCATCTAAACAGCTATGCTAAGTAGAATTTCTAAATCATAACTAACCTAATGTTGCTATATAAGCTATAGAAGTAAAGAGCATCAAACCATACTAATGTGTAAGTAAGAAAATGAAACTAAATATGTTTTCATTTTTTTTGGTTTTTTAGGAAAAATCAACTATGCAAATTAATTGTTCATGTGGATGTGACAGGTGGATGGAAGGTGATTGAGGATGGCTAAAAGGCTTATGGAGTGGTTGGATGGTGTGGAAGGGTCCTAGGATGCTTTTTGTAACTTCCTAGAGATTCCCCATCAATTCAGCCTCAAAACAGGTTGTTTCAAGAAAACCTACAGGATGTACTAGAAACCTACAGGATGATCCTGCAGGAATTAGAGGAAACCTACAGGATACGGCTGAGAGCTAATTGTGAGGTGTTGGGAAGCTTGTAAAAGGTGTGTGATGAGTGGGATGGGGTGCTAGAAGGCCTAGGAACACTCAAGAGTCAATATTAAAGATCAGAGATGGATAGATTCACTCAATGTATATAGGGGCATTTCAATGAAAAATGACAAAAACACCAGTGAGGGTGATGGTGGAACAAGAGATGCCTAGGGTGGATGAAGTGGAAGGTGGCTGCTGGTGATGAAGTCCGGATCTCCTCCTGAAGTACCTACTTTTTTTAGAACATGTGTGTTTTCCAAGAACTGTGCAACAAGATACACATAAACTATAAAAGCATGAATCAATTGCCTATATTATGCATGAAGAAAGTGCTGAAGGGAATGAAAGCATGAGTGAGATCTTATTACAGAAATGGAGTAATGGAAAAGGATGACAATGAAATGAACCAAATGCTGAATCAAGATAACAAACTCCAAAGCTCATGCAAGAACTAGAAATCTGTGTTTTTGGGGCTGTTGAAGGGTCTCTTCCTCGAGTCATGGTCCCAGAGGGAGGAAGTGAGGCTGAGACACCTGTTGAAAACCTTACGGTGATCCTTTTTCTCCTTACTAACTTTCTATTTGAAAGAAGGCACAAATGGAAGTAAACTAACATACAACCAATATAATCTACACTACTGTAATGGAAATGCAGCTACTAAGAAAATGAACAATTAAACTATGAATCTATGCTTATACATGTACAATAAAGAGGAGCCTTGGCTACTAGGGTTGGGCCCTAACCCAAGAGCTTCAGCCCTCTAAGTTAACTCAGTTCTGGCTCAAAACAAAACTCATTCTTATTATCGAAACAATGGATTACATCAAAAATGGTCACAAGTCTTGTAGCTTTAAAATAGAGTAGAATTTTACAAATAGAAATTCAAATCCTACTAAGGTCCTAGTTCTCCATACTTATACATCTGAAGTCTCCAACAACTTCCTTAAAATTAGGGAGGCTCAGCTCCCAAACTTAAGATAAATTGGCGCTTTGTCTTTCACTTGCTCGGTTGCCTTCTAGTCCTCATGATTTGGTTGTTTGCACTCCGAGCTGATGGAGGAATATTCAAATGGAGGAGTAGTAAATGAGGAGGATTTCCCTCCTATAATTCCTCCCCCTTGTCCTATTTGAGTTTTGACCAAGGTCTTTGCCAAAATTCCTTGCTTTTATCCTTTAATCCTGCATTAAATGCACATTAGACCACAAAGCAAAATATCCAACTCTAACTCATCTCATAAACAAAATATAATCGAAATTATTCATTAAGTTATGAGAATAGTTGGTTTGACTAAGTTAGGAGGTGAATTAAGGCCCATACAATTACCCAATGATGAGGCTTACCATCTTCCCCTACTGAAAGTGTTTCTCATCCTCTAAGCAACTTAGTCAATATCCATGTCCTTCATGGCTCTGGTAGCCTCTCTGACATCCCATGCCTCTGTTGTGGTCTCTTCTTCTTCTTCATAGAAGCCTACTTTCTTTTCTACATCTTCCCACTCCCTCTTTTCCTCTTCTTCTTTTCTCCCTTCTAGCATCCCTAGGAGTAGTGGTGGACTAAGTTTTAGGCCTATCCAATTGACCTTCAACCTTTGCATTGATTGCTTATACATAGGTGTCCTGTTGAGTGCCTCTCTCAACCTTTGAGGGGAGTGATATTCGCTTATCTTCAAGATGTGTGTCAGTGTGTTCCATCTCCTTAGGCAGGTATGTATACTATCATCTCCTAGTAGCCTAAACATATCCTAAAAATGTGAAATTGATTTCTCTTGGGCAACAAGATATCTAGGTGCGAGCTTATGATCATTTTTGCAATCAAATTATGGGTGTTGATTAGGGCCATGGGATTTGATTGTTCAACTCTGATGAAAAGAGGTTCATTTTTCTCTTTGGCAATTATTATTTTAATCTTTGCAGCTCTTGACTTCTCATGGTTCATCCATGATGCCAACGCCATTAATTGTAGATCTCCTAGCTTAGCATTAGGGTCCCAAACATTCATGTCTGTGAGGTCCATGTTGTGTAAATAAAAATCAGCCATTGTGGCCCTATCCTCTAGTGTACTTTGATCACAAAGATCAATAAACTTCCTATTTTCATAAAATGGCATGGTGCCCCTTTGTAATAGTGTTTTAATCTGAAACTATATCCATTGTTCTTTGAGGTAAAGAGCATAGGATTTAGCTGGCATCCTAGACTGGATGGCCTCCAAGGAGAGGGTGGCCATACATGCTAGTTGATTCTCTCTTTTCTACAGCTGTCTCCTTAGCCATGCATTTTCTCTCTCAAGTTGACTTTTCATGATTGCTTCTCTGCCCCTTAAGCCACTTACAATGGGATGGTAAATTTTTGAGATAGTACCCTGCCTCCTTCAATAAACCAGTAATGGGAGTCTAGGTTAGGTTGGAGGCTTGCTTCCTTTGTCTCTGGGTCTTCTTCTTTTGTTTCTTGTTTCTCCCCTACCTTGCTTTCCAATTTATGTGCTTCATCTAGTTTCAGCAGAGTATCCTGTAGGATTGTTTTTTCTTCCTGTAGGTTTTGTTGTGGATCCTATAGGATGACCTTACCCTTTGAGGAAGTTGATCTAGTACTAGGCCTCCTTACATAGGTGATTGGTGACTTAGGGGAAGGCATTTTGTCTCTTTTTGTAGGAGAATCTTCAATATCAATAGGAATTTTTGTTGATATTTGTGGATTCCCTTGGTTGATTCTTGTGCTCTTTCTTGTTCTAAAATATAGTGGTGTTTGCCTCCTTCTTTTTCCCTTTTGCTTGACTGGGGTGCTGAGAGCAGTGAGGGAAGCTGCTACCTCCCTCTCAGTGGCCTCTGGAGACACCCTAGGTGAGTCCTCCTTGTGTTATTTCCCTTCTATTTCAATTCCTTCTTCCTATTTGTTTTTCCTGTCTTCTTCCTATTGTAGTTCTTCCTCATCTCTGTTAGTTTCTTCCTTAGTTTCCTCCTCTGTTTCATCATCATCCTCCTTCTCTTCTCCCTCTTCTTCTTCGGCTTCATCATGTTCCTCTTTGTCAGCTTCTTCTTTATCCATCTTATCCTTATCTAGCTTTGTATCTTCCTCTTCCTGTTTTGCCTCCTTCGCACTGACAGAAGGACTAACATCATACATGAGGGTTTTAATGTCATCCTCTACTGGCAAGTCTCTTAAGACTGACCATGTTATACGGATTCTGAGGTTTTGGATGGCATCTTCAATGAGGATCCTAATCAACCCATGGTGAGCCAATTGTTGGGAATTCCCCTCCTTCACTTTGTTGCTGGAGTCTATGAGTGATTGCATCAAGAAATAGGGTATGATGAGTCTTTGGTTAAATGGTGTTTCTACCCCAAATCTTAATTCTTCAAGGATCCTGAAATGATAGCCATAAACAACACTATATCTACCCGCACATGAGATATATTCGATGAGTGGGTAGCCTACCTCACTCCATGGGTATGGAAGATTGTCCCTTGTTACTCCATTTTAGTCCTCAGTGGGTTCTTCACCTTCCAAAAAGAATTTCCTATTTTCCACCTAACTATCTCCTTTGTCTTATTTTCTCCCTGGAATTCCTAAGGGAAGTGTGGTGACCTCTAGGGTGAGATCTATAGTGAGGCCTCTAACAATAACAATGGCATGGATTCTACTGTGTGGAGTGAGGGAGTGAGAAAATTCTTGAGCCACCTCATCATCATACCCAGTGAATTTTTTGAAAAACCCCATCTAGTTGTGTGTTGTAAAGATTTCAATCACTTGGGGGTGTTGTTGTATCCTCACAGTGTTTTTGGGCTCTCTCCTATTAAACCCTCCTGTCATCTTGCTGGTGAAGCTTGATGAGAAAATGAGAGAGTTGAAGAAAATTTTTTTAATGCAAGAGAAAAGCAGAGTTGACTGTGTATGTAATTCACCTCTCACATTTTCTAAATTCACTAGATTTTAGAGTATTTCTGGTTCATGTGCTTGTAAATGGGGATGGAATTTTAGAGCCTACCTCTGTAGAATGGAGGCAGTGGACAATTCTCATGATATCCCCTCTTGAACTCTTCTTTGCCTATCCTGTAGACTGCCTCTATGTATCCTATAGACTGATCCTGTAGACTGTATCCTGTAGGAATTCCTGTGCATGCTCCTATAGGAATTCCTATGCAGAAAAATGGATCCTTGCTTCCGATGGGTGGCAAACGTTATGAGAGCAACTTGAGTGAGGGAGTTTCGAGGAGGTGGAATTCATGAATGCATGTGAATGATGTTTTATTTCCCTTTATGGTGTTTTGGGGTGAGGTGGTGTGGTTGCAACAGAGGTACGTTGCCATTTTTGGACCATTGGTCCCCACTACCATCTCATCATTTCCCACTCCTCATAATCAGCTCCCACCTCATAGATTTGTAGTTTAACCACTTATTGTCCTACTCCTCCTCTGTCTTTGAGTTGACTGCACCCACATGTGAGAGGACACCACGTTCTACATGTGCTGACTGAGCGAAGGTCGCCAAGTTAACTGGCCACCCTTTCACTTATAAACCAACTATTTCATACCCCTTACAAATTTTGATTAAATGATGCATATGAGTGAGCGAGCAGGATACTTACCTGTGGTTTTGATGCCATGCTGCAGTTGTCAAATATCAGAGATGTTGCGTTGTTTATTTTCTTCATGCCATTCTTCTTCCTCCTCTTGCTATTTGCTAATGGTTTCTTAGCTTTTGCAGGTATCTATTACACAAGATCTGATGTTGATATTGTTGTGGAGCTCCAGGATCATCCTAGTGAGGACCTGTTGCTGGTGATTGGCATTCTGTGGGATAGGCTGCTATAGGATTTCCTACAGGATGTCCTGTAGTTGCTTCTCCCTCATAATTCATTAATCATGTTGTTGGCCAGGCTATGAGGATGGTGTAATGAATGGAAAGGAGGAGTAGAAGTTTGTGTAGAGAAAATGACACTCAGGTAATGTTCTTGCTCCTCTCAGTTTTCCTTTTTTCTTTTTTTTCTTTTTTCCGTGACTGGTAGAAACTGTTGAAACTAATCTTTTTTTGTTATGGATGGTGAGTGCAGGGATGATGATGGTGGACGAGGTGAGGTGTTGGATCATGCCTAGGGTGAATTTTAGGGACATAAAAAGCCTACCATGTGCCCTCAGATTGCTTCCTGTAGGTTTTCCGGGCCACTGTAATTTCTACAGGATCATCTTGTAGGTTTTTAGGGGATCCTATAGGAATACAGGGGATCCTGTAGAAAACACAACCTTCGCATAAATCGAAGCAATGGAGTGGGAAAAAAATGATAAAAATGATGGAGGGATGCATGGTAAAGAGTGGAGGAGATGAATATGTGTGAGGCAGGGTTCCCTTTGGATCCTCTTTTGTCTCCTTGACTGTTTTTCTCGCCCACCTCCAATAACAATTATATATTTTTCTCTCTTTTTTCTTTTTTTTTTTGAAAAACAACTAGGCTACCTCAGAGAGGTTTTCACCCTAGCTATTTTCCCTAGGTGCCTCAAGGAAGGTTTTCACCTAGGGATCTTCTTATTCTTTTTTTATTTTTTCATCATTGGGCCACCTCACAAGGTTTTCAACCCAAAGATGGGACTTAGGTGCCTCATGGAGGTTTTCACCTGACTCCTTATTATTTCTTCTCTTTTTTTTCAATGACTTGATGAGGGAGGCACTGGAACTTACTCCACCATCATCATTGTTTTATTGATATTGTCAATGAACTCTTGTTTTGATGAAGGTCTCTTGTACATTTTCAGTCAGTGCCCATTAACAAGCAATGGAATGGCTTCTTCATCTATAGTTCTGATTTGCACTGAACCATTATCATGGCATCTTTCCACAACACAAGTTCTGAGCCATCTTGTCCTTAGCTTGCCCTTGAAGTCTTTATACCTAGAACCATATAATAATGCCTAATCACCCTCCTGAATTTCTTCTCCTTAATACGTTTATCTTTCAGATCTTCCTCTGAAGCTAAACTATTTCTGTATGTAGGAGGGCTTGCATTCTGAATTCATCGAAGCCATCCAATTGGAACAATCACTCTTTCTATGCATGGCTAAGATCCAAATCTATTTGGGTTGCCATGCTCAATGTGTTATATTCAAACTCAATGGACAGCAAGGCTTTTCCCCATAGACCAGCTCATAGGTTGTAAATCCAGTGGTGGTCTTCCAAGTGGCATTATAGGCCTAGGTGGCCTCAACTAGTCATTCTGCCAAATCCTACTTACTGGTTCTTACTATCTTTGTTGAGATTCCCTCCAGTGCCCTGTTGGTCACCTCCACTTACCCATTAGCTTGTGGATAATATGGAGCTGAGGTCCTATGCTTGATTTTGTGATGGCTGAGCAGTTCTTCAATCATGTTGGAGGTAAACTGACTACCTTGGTCTATTACTAGCTCTCTAGGGTACCCAAATTTGAAGAATACATTCTCCCTTAGGAACTCAGGCACCTTCTCTTCTGTTGCTGTCTTAATTGCCTTGGATTATCCCACTTAGTCAAATAATCAGTGCACAAAATAATGTACTATTTTTGTTTTGAAGGAGGTTTGATAGGCCCAATGAAGCCCATGCCCCACTTATCAAATGGCTCGAAAGTCACTTGAGGCTGTAGGGGCATTTCATCTCTTGCAGTAGGCTTTCCCATCCTCTGGCACTAATCACACTGACTAGTGTACTTTTTCACATCCTGATGAAGAGTGGGCCAATAATAGCCTGCTTGTAACACTTTGAATGTTGTCCTTTTTGCTGCAAAGTGACTCCCACAAGGCCCATCATGACAGGTCAGAAGGATGTCAAAAACTTCCTCTTCCCTTACACGCCTTCTCAAGATTTGATCTAGGCCAAGTTTGAAAATATTCCCCCAATCCAGGTGAAGGGGGCGTGTTTCCTGACTATCTTTCTCTTTTCTTTGGAGGGAAAGTTTGATGGGAATTGTGCTGATACCAAATAGTTTTCTCTATCAACAAACCATGGAGAGAGAACTGAAATAGCAAACAAGTGCTTTTTTGGTAACTGGTCATCCACCATTCCTTCTTCTCCTGCAGGTAAATTACCCCTAGGTAAAAAGTCTGCAACAACATTTTCCTTACTAGGCTTATCAATAATGGTTAGATCAAACTGCTGTAATAAAAGCAACCATCTTTTAGTTCGAACATTCACATATGGTTTGTTCCTCAAATATTTGATTGCAGCATGGTCAGTATCCACAAATGTTTTATAGCTTGTAATGTAATGCCTAAATTTATTTAATGAATGCACAACATCCAGGAGTTCCTTTTTGGTCATTGTATAATTGAGCTCAGCCTTTGATAAATTCTTACTAATAAAATAGATGGCATAAAGAAGTTTTTCCTCTACCTAACCTAAGGCTGCTCCTATGGCTTTGTGTAAGGCATCAACATGAATATGAAAGGGGAGGGCCCAGTTTGGGCCTCGGAGAATTGGTGCAATGGTTAAATTACTCTTTAGAATGTCTAAGGCCTCTTGATAGCTTTTTGACCATATAAACTCAGAATCTTTGGTCAACAACCCAAATAAAGGAGAGGTCAACTTGCTGAAGTCCTTTATGAAACTTTAGTAGTATCCATCTAACCCTAAGAAAATCTTGATATCTCTCTAATTTTGCGGAGGTGGGACCCCTTGGATGATTGCTATTTTGTTTGGGTCCACATGTAGTCCTTGCTGAGATATTGAATGACCTAGCATTGTCCCTTCAGTCATTAAGAATTCACATTTTTTTAGGACTGAGAGATAGGTTTATTTCAATGCATTTGTGTAGTAATTTGCTTAGATTAGTCAGGGATTCTTGAAAATCACAACCATAAGGTGTAAAATCATCCATATAAATTTCCACCGCATCATGTACTAATTCAACGAAAACACTCAAGACTTCTCTCTGGAAAGTGGCAAGAGCATTGTGTAGGCCAAAAGAAAGGACCCTATAGGCAAAAGTACCCCAATGATAGGTGAACTTGGTCTTATCCTGGTCTTTTGGGAAGATTTGGATTTGGTTGTACCCACTGAATCCATCTAGGAAAGAGAAAAAACATTTTCCCTGCCAAGCCGTCTAGCACTTGGTCAATGAAGGGTAGGGGAAAATGATCCTTCTTTGTGGCTTTGTTCAACTCCTGGTAATTGACACAAATCCTCCACTTACCATTTTTATTGGGAACTAACACTAAAGGGGAGACCCACTCACCATCAGAGATAGGGTAAATGAATCTTGCATCTAACAGTTTTGTAGTTCTTCTTTGACTATATATTTAAGAGTTGGATTCATCCTCCTTTGTGGTTGCCGGACCAGATTGCAACCTTCTTTGATGTATATGTGGTGAGTACACACTGAGGGGTGTACTCCCTTCATTTCCTTGTAACTCAAAGCGAAGGCTTTTAGGTTTTATTTTAACATGTTGCATAGCTTTTCCTCTTCGAGAGCAGAAAGGGATGGATTCATTTTTAAGGTTTTCTATGGGCCGAATTCTATGGTTTTGACATGGAGTGGGTTCGAATCCGCCAAGCATAATTCAATTGGATTGATTGTTCTCGGTTTCCCTTACTTCTTCTTCTAATGGTAACGAACCAGGAGTTGGAATTTGGAGCAAGTGTTTAATCAAGTCATCCTCATCTTGTTGTCCTCCTCCCATGGTTTCTTCTAAAGCATAAAGTTGGGCGAAACAAACGTCATCTTCTTCCTCCTCCTCCAACCTGTTATCATAAAATCAGTACTAAGGGCTGCTACTTAATAAGATCTCATGAAACTGTTTCAAACCAGGCTTTAGACTAAGGTTTAG
The DNA here is from genome assembly GCA_000404065.3 of Pinus taeda. Taxonomy (NCBI): domain Eukaryota; kingdom Viridiplantae; phylum Streptophyta; class Pinopsida; order Pinales; family Pinaceae; genus Pinus; species Pinus taeda. Next base: position 47,204 of record APFE030313125.1, read on the forward strand.
CCTCCTTAGTCAGAGAGGGCTCTCTCACAGACTTTTGATATGCATTAAGGGCAAGAAAAGATGGCTAACTTTTTAAACAGTAAATGAAGTTTAAGCTGGTTGGAACAACAAAATTAGGCTTCACCCATTGGGCTCATGGAGTCATACACTTCTGCAGTAAACAAGTAGCTACTCAATCATGGAAACCAAGGCATATAATGTCTCAATGCTCAAAACATTTACCAAGAAGAACCTCAACTCAAAAAAACATACACAAAAAGTCTGAGCACTAGGTGAATTCAGAGTGATTGCATGTTTAATGAACTGTAAAACAAGATGAATAAAGACCAAACCACATATACTCTGAACATTTGAAACACAAGATGAATCTTGGGAAGAAAAAGTACTGTTTCTATTACTGTCAAAGTCCTTTACATAAGCCAATATGAAAACTCTGTTTTTATAAAAATCTCCAACCTCTTTTACATCAGAGTTTT
>APFE030313137.1:8195-44006 GCA_000404065.3 Pinus taeda
CGTTTGGGATATCATCAGATCCAGATGAGGGAACAGGATATCCCAAAGACTGCCTTCCATTGCCACTATGGACATTTCGAGTTCTTGGTGATGCCCTTTGAACTAACCAATGCTCCAGCTATATTCCAGTCCTCTATGAACCACGTGTTTCATGGGCAGTTGAGGCATTTTTTCCTTGTTTTCTTTGACGACATACTCATTTATAGCCGAACTTGGGAGGAGCACCTTCAGCACTTGAAGGTAGTGCTTCACATACTAGAGGAGCAACAAATGTATGTGAAGATGTCCAAATGTGAATTTAGGCTAACAGAGATGTTGTACCCGGGGAACGTGATTGGGGAGGACAAAGTAAAGGTACACCAGGAGAAGATCAGAGCCATACTGGATTGGCCTACACCCAAGAATGTGGAGGCCATCCTATTGCATTTGAGAGTAGGAAGTTGCTACCATATGAGCAGTTGTACTTGGTGTACGACAAGGAGATGTTGGCCAAATTTAGGTAGTATTTGGTGGGCAACCGGTTCAAGGTAAAGATTGATCACAACAGTCTTTGGTTTTTCTTGGAGAAACAATAATTAGAGGAGAGACATCAAAAATGGATGAGTAAGCTCCAAGCTTACGATTTTGAGATAGAGTATGTGAAGGGCAAGCACAACGTGGTGGCAGATGCCCTCTCTAGGAGGCTCGCATCACTATCTCTGATGGACCTTACGCATGACTAGAGGGCTCAACTCTCGGTTGAGTACTCCAAGGACAGACAGTCTTGTGAGATTTTTTATGGTACCCATAGCTATGATAGGTTTTGAGTGATGGATGATGTCATCTACTACAAAGACCGAATATATTTGGTGCCACGATCTTAGCATAAGGAGAGGATTTTACAGGCCTCTCATGATTCCCCCATAGCAGGACACCCGGGCCTCCTCAAGATATATTGTGTTATTAGAGAGAGATTTTCATGGCGGGGGCTCAAAGGAGATGTTTTGAGGCACGTGAAAGAGTGCGTAGATTGTCAGAGGAACAAGGTGGAGCTGTCACATCCCGTCATTTTATTGCAGCCACTTCCCATTATGCAGAGGAAGTGGGAGAGTGTGCCCATGGATTTTATCACGGGGCTCCTAGCTGCGCAGGGGTGAGATTGCATTTATGTGGTGGTCGACATGTTGACCAATTTATTTGCCATCTCATCGAGATCTTCTACCTCCTAGGTGGCTGAGATATTCTTTCAGGAGATATTTCGATTATATGGTCTCCCCAAGACTATCATTAGTGACAAGGATAGCAGGTTTATGGGGCCTTTCTAGAAGGATTTGTTTCGGTTGGTGGAGACAAAGCTTACACCCAGTACTAACTATCACCCCCAGACGGATGGGCAGATCGAGATCATGAGCAAATGGTTGGAGGGGGTACCTGTGCAACTATGTGATGGGCCAACAGAGAGCGGGTCAAGTGGATTCATCTAGGAGAGTTCTGCTACAATACCATCTATCATATGTTGATCGGTATGTCTCCTTTCTGAGCACTTTATGGATATGATGCAATTTCTTTTTTTGACATGATGTTTGGAGATAGGAGGGTCCCTAGGGAAAAAGGATTGGGTTCAAGAGAGCCAGGAGATTCTCTGAGCTCTCAAGAACAACTTGCAGGTGGCCCACAATCAACAAAAAATGTATGCTGATAAGCAAAGTGGAGAGAAATTTTGAGGTAGGGGACATGGTCTACCTATGCTTGCATCCATATAGATAGTCTTCACTCGAGTAGAAGGGGGCATAAAAGCTTTGACCTCGGTTTTATGGGTCGTATAAGGTGGTCAAGAGGGTTGGAGAGGTGGCTTATGAGTTAGAGCCAATTCCACAACGTGTTCCACGTCTCATGCTTGAAAAAGGCGCTGGGGTAGCATGTTACAGCAGCAAATGAGTTGCCTCCCTTGGATGATGAGGGGCATTTAGTTTTGACACCTAAGTTCATATTGGAGACCTGGGAGAGGAGGTTGAGAAACAGGGTGATCAAGGAGCACTTAGTCAAATGGAAGGATTTGCCAGGAGAGGATGCCACATGGGAGAGTGAACAAATTTTGCCGCATCCGATTTTGCAGTTGCTTGGGGACAAGCAACATCTAGGAGGGGAGGATTGTAATGTCCTTTCCTAATTATTTTCCCTAAGGCGAGAAAAACAATTTTATCAATTTTGTCTTTTTTGGCTTAATGCAATTTTGGTGAAGAAACTTAGGAAAAAGGGGGTCGATGTGCATTTTAGTGGAATGTGGGGACCACTCACCAACAAATAATACAGACCCCTTGAAGGCAATTCGATTTTCCTAAGTGGGGGTCGAAATTATTGATGGGACCCACATGAGACTCAAGGGAGCAAGCATAAATAGGAGAAGAGAAGCAAGGCCTTTTGATGATTTGATAATTCCCTTCCCAAGGAGTGAAGTTCACCCTTTCTTCGGTGGATCTTGAGTGCCACCCAAGGAAGGTATTCCCTTTTTATTTGGAGACAAAGAGAGTTACATCCTATAGAGATTTACACTGTCTTGGTTTAGCAAGGACACAATGGAGAAAGCCACGATGTTTTGGTGGAGCAGAGGTGTCGGGAATTGAGTGAGAAGTGTTGCCGGAGTGATCCTTATCCAATTTCCATCTAGAGGAGCAATATTTCAACACGAGGAAGAGCTTAGCACTCAGGTCGACTTTTTGGCTCAAGGGATTGTGTCATTTTCCCTAGGACTGCGTAGTCTATGATGTGGGTGGTTTAGAGGGAGCCTTGGTCGGAGGATTGAAGAGTTGGGTTGTTGGGATTTTGATGGGAGACATACTTTGAAGGGTTTCTTAGCATTTTGGGATCAAGAAACAACAGTTCCAGCTACAGGTGCAAATTTTTGGATTGGAGGAGGGCCAAGCTCTAAGAGGCCAAATTTGGAGGGACAAAACTAGGGAAAACTATTTCTGGGTTTTTCTGAGTTTTTGGCAAGGAGCACACTCCTAATTTTATAGAATTTTCTAGGTTGCTTTGAGGGGGTAAATCAGAGCCTGAAGTCAGCCAGCAGTGCAAAATTAAAGGGCCAACACAGTTTTCTAGAGAGCAACATTTCTACATTAGTTGGGCATTTTTGTATTGATCAACTGAGGCTTGTAGCTTGCCTTGTGCAAGCCCAAGTGCACCTCTTCCATCTTCTATTGTACTCCAGCCATTATATTTAATGAAAATTGGTCAATTTGGTGTTTGAGGAGAAATTTTTGTTATATGTGTAAATTTCTAAACAAATTTTGTATTGAATTTATTGCATGTCTTTGTTATCACTGCAAATTTTCCATTAGGAATATTACAATTGTCTGGAAGATGGATCCTCCTGGCCTCCACACTCTCTCTCCAGCTTCTGGAACTGAATCACTACTTCTCCCCAGCAAAATAAGGAATGCCCTTTGAAGCTCTGCACTGCCTCTCTATAATGCACTCACCAGAGTTAGAAAAACTTCCTTCGACATTACTATCCCTGCCCCTCTCTCACTGCTTCAAGCTCACTAGCTCTCTCTCCGGCAACTCAGCGCCACTACTCTAGAAATCGATCTGCCAATGAAATCAAACTACTGGTGTTGGATGTGTATTCTCCAAGCCCCGTCGAATTTCTTCTTATAATCTCTCATTGAGACACAAACGACCATGATTAAAACTTAATCGATGGCTAAGATTAACTAGAACTCAATCCATATCTTTTTCTAGAAGATTCTCACCATGACTTAATTGATACCCTTTAATTAATCAGATTTCCTAAGTTTAGACTTAGGAAACATTAAAAAAATTATTAATTGTTTTAATTAAGTTGTCTCTAGGTGGAATTTCCATAAATTATTTATGGATTTTAGGGAATACATGTATTATAACCTCTCCACCAAATTTCGTGGCTAGAACAAATCTGAAACTACAAAAACTATCAATCAATACTATGCAGTGGCAAGCACAAGGTAGTTTAGCATGCGCCAAATAAGTTCATGATATATGGAGCTTATATATTGATTGCATGCGGGGACTATGGAGCTTATATATTGATTGCATGCGGGGACTATGGAGCTTATATATTGAGTGCATGCGGGGACTAGAGACAAGGCATAGATGAATCCAGGGATACAGGGATTCAGTTGGTTGATAGATCACTCTGTCTCGTGATGAGCAGAGTCATGGCAAAAAGTGATCTAATTCACTCTTGGGTTGACACATGGGTGTTCGCATAGGCCTTCATCGTAACGCGAGGCAAGATTTCCCTATTGTTGCACAGGTTCAAGGTTAGCATTGGATGGGTAGGATTTGGCATCATGGAGGTGCCTGGGCAGGATGTGTTTGGCCATTATCAGTGTTTCACCATCGGGTTCTAGGAGAGGAGGATACAGGATGCACACGATGGGTAGTCAGTTATAATCAGAGTGGTGCAGCGTTGGCATGGTGGAATCATTTTGAGATTAGCATGTGACCCTAGTATCGAGGTATTCATTTATGATAAGATGGTGCACGGAATCTTGGTGAATCAATGGCACATTTAGGACACCGGTATTGTTTGCAGTGACAATTTGGGTCAGCAGAGTGAGGGAGTGCTTGTTCGAGCATTGCTTGAGGACAAGCAATTTTTGGCGAGGACTCTAAAATCCCCAATTTTGCGAGCATGGGAGTCACTAAGGAATTTTTTCCAATTTTAGTAATATTAATTAAAAAGGGGCAAATACTATTAGAGAAAGGTGGCTAGTATTATTTTATTGGAGAATAGCGGAAATTTATTATTTTATTAAATAGTGGTAAAAGTAACTTAATGGAAAATGTCCCCCGCCAATAAAATAATATTAAAAAAGGAGTCCAGAGGCATGAGGAGAAATTATAAATGGAGGATGGACTCATTTTGTGGATTATATATTTTGACCATTACACTTCACATTACATCTTCTCTTGGATTTGTTGAGTACAAGAAGAGAAGTGTTGTTTAGCACAAGAGTTCCAAGCGGAATTCCACCCTCATTTCAGAGAAATTCGAGTGTCTCATTAAGTGAGGAAAATTTGGGGAGCTCAATTCAAAGTTTCCACTAGGCATATTTGCAGGTTATTACAGCTAGTGTGTGTTTCTTCCGAGGCCCAAAAGTGGTTCGAATTACTTTTGGGGAGATCAATTATGGAGGAGAAAAGCATCCAAGGATTTGTGGGTGTTTTCCATTATTTTATCTAGAGATTTTGTGGTGATTAATACGGTTGAGTTTGAGGAAATTCTTGGGGCCAAAATTCTACATTTTTGGAAGTGCGCAGGGGTCTCTAGGTAGGCTTGCGCAGGAGCTGGAGGAATATAGGTTAAGGAGAGATAAGTGCCAGAGATTGGAGGTATACCTCAATGGAAAATTTAGCCAAAGTTGGGAGAGATTTCCAATGGTGTATTTGTGAAAATTCAAGAATCCCACCCGAATCTACTACTGTAGCAACTGATTAAACTTCTCTTATTTGTTAATTACTAAAACAAATTATTTACTGCTTCCTACCACATATATCGAAGCTAATACAACTGCAGCCTTCACTTAATTAATTAATTATCCCAAAACAAGAATAAAACAAATAGAGAAAAATCCACACAAGTGACAATATTTTTTGGACAAATGTCTCAGGAAAAACCCAATGCGGGAAAACCGGTGCAACAACTCTTAGGGTTTTATATTATTAAGTAGTAGTTTCTGAATGCAACTCTAGATTCCCTTCTAATAATCTAGTTACAGAGAAATAAACTGGAAGAAAAACTTAGTGAGATTACCTCACTCTACCCAGCAAGTCCCGGTTGATCCGGTAGCTGAACCAACTATCCTAGACTATCTTTGTGCTACCCCTACGTGGGCCTTGCATTAGTCTCTAGGCTCTGCGTCAGCTTTGCGTTGGGTCTACTTGCCTTATGGAGCTCTGACATCAACCCTCCCGGCTCAGACGTCAATTCCCCAGCAAATCTTCGACTTCTGTTGGAAGACTACATTGCTTCTACGTCAGCCCTTTTGGCTCTACGTCAATCACTGCGTGGGCCCTTTTGGGTCTGCGCTACCTCCTCCTGGTGTCTCTCTACCTTTTTCTTGTGTATCCTGGGCTCTATAGAAGATTCTCCAACCCAACTATCCTTGCCCCTCACTACAAAAATCTCACTATCGAAATTCTCTCGGCAGCTCCTCTACTCTGTTTCAGAAAATCGAACTTCTAAACTCACTGTGTGCGTTTCCAAGTGACCCTCAAGCCTCCTTAAATAATATCCTCATTGACATTCAACGACCCAGATTCGAAGCTAAGCAACAACTAAGATCATTTCTTCTTGATCCTCGTCTTCTTCTACAAGTTACACCCACAATTTATATTAATACCCTTTAATTATTTTATTTTCCTAAGTTTAGAATTAGGGTCCCTTTAAAAGTAATTAATTATTTTAATAAGACTATTTCTGGGTGGGATTTCTCAAAACACTTTCTGGGTTTTTTGGAATACATGTGCCTAAGCCTCGCAAAATTTGAGACTTAGAGCACATCCGATGCTACCAGAAATCAACAATCCCTCTTAGCGAGGAATGTGCTCTAGCAATGCAACCTGTTGAAGCATCACTATGTTCTGTAACATCTCCCTCTACATTGCTGATGTCTGACACCTTGTCCACCAACCACTATGCAAATGCTTCATTTGTACCGTTGCTGACCCTGCCACTATCAACACTGCATCCGTACTGCAACTCCCTCTGAGTTTCTGCATCCGTGTTGTTGTTGGTGCTACCACTGCCAACTGCCTCTGCACTGCAAATTGTTGTTGATGCTACATCAACAATGGAAAAACATCCCAAATTACTAAACTAACTGTGTTCAGTATGATACCGTGAGCCTGACTGCTGCTAGTCTTTGCGCTGACCCTCTGAATCTACTACGTTGTTGTTGACCTCTTCTCTGTGCCATTTGCATTGCTTCCAACTCTCCTCTGTGTTGTTCAGTCTCTGACGTTCCTAGCTATTGCAACTGTCTCTCCGACACTCCTAATCACCATCCGACACTAGTTCATCCTACTACTTTTGATTTGGGCTCTTGTAGCCAGGAATTGATCCAAGAGGTGAGTTCCTCAAGGATCTTGCCCATCTACAGTTCTTTCGAACTACAATTCTAGATTACCCCACCTCTCCCCTGGAGGAATATGTGCAATCATGGCGAAATATGATCTACTCATATTGCAGCTTCTACTGCACTGCTGTTGCAACCACTGCAATTATGAGTCTAATTTCCCCAAATCCAAAAGTACTAGCTTCCATAGGGCTGCTCCCTTTAAAACTAGACTCCCTCTGAATATCGATCTCCCTATGGGAAATCTCTCTGCTCCCTCCTAGAAACTCATACAGTCTTCCTACACTGGACACTGAACTGCAAAGCTCTGTGTCGGGAATCTCTTCGCTGGAACTGCACTTGCATACTGCAACTGGGCAATTCACACTCCCTGTGTCACTGCAACTAGTTCTGCAACTGTCTTCTGGAAACTGACTACAACTAGCTATGCAACTATCATTTGAATGACTAGTTGCGTCTGCTAACACTGTGATCCTCCTGCTAATGATTTTTTTGGGGTCCCGTAGCAAGGATACTAATCCATGTGAGAAATCTGCAGCAACTGGATCTAATTTGTTGCTCTTCCGTGGATCCTGCCCATCCATGTCTATCTCTGCAAAAATGTCGAATTGCCTCCTCTCTCCTCTGCGCAGTAGTAGACTGGCCTAAGCACTCCCCTCTAGAACTTGTAGATCTTCCCCTCTCCACTACTGCTCAGCTAGTGAGAATTCGGGCTCCTTGGCTGGCAGTCCTCTGAGGAAGAATTCCCTCAACTATGCTCCTTCCTTCTCCTCTGCCATCTTTTTGCCCAGCAAAACGACCTACAGAAAAGACTACGTCCCACTAGCTCTCCTCACACTGAGGCTTCTGCGCTTCTCTTTCTGCCCCAACAAAAACTCAATCTGAAAGCCCTTCTCTTCGTTGACTCACTCGGAGAGAGACTACCTCGAAACTTCAGCCCTCTGGCTAAGAACTACGCAAACCCTATGGGGTTTTGAACTACTACCTTTTGCATCTTTTCGATCTCCCTCTCATGCTCAGCGCTGGGCTCTCTAGCACTACTCTTCTTGTTCCACCTACAGCTTTGATATCATGTGAAAATTCAAGAATCCCACCCAAATCTACTACTACAGCAACTGATTAAACTTCTCCTATTTGTTAATTACTAAAATAAATTATTTACTGCTTCCTACAACAAATATCTAAGTTAATACAATTACAACCTTCACTTAATTAATTAATTTCTCCAGAATAAGAACACAACAAATAGAGAAAAATCCACACAAGTGACAATATTTTTTGGACAAATGTCCCAAGAAAAATCTAATGCGGGAAAACCAGTGCAACAACTTTGAGGGTTTTATATTATTAAGCAATAGTTTCTGAATACAACTCTGGATGCCCTTCTGGCAATCCAATTACAGAGAAATAAACTAGCGGAAAAACTTAGTGAGATTACCTCACTCTACTCGACAAGTCCCACTGATCCGGCAAATGAACCAACTATCCCAGGCTATCTCTGAGTTGCCCCTATGTGGGCCCTACGTCAGCCTCTAGGCTCTATGTCAGCTCTACACTGGCTCTACTTACCTCCTAGAGCTCTGACGTCAACCCTCCCAACATAGATGTCAATTCCTCGACAAATCTAAGACTTCTACTGGAAGACTGTGTTGCTTCTGCGTGAGCCCTTCTGGCTCTGCATCTAGCACTGCGTGGGCCCTTCTGGCCTAGCGTCAACCCCTTTTGGGTTTGCATTGCCTCCTCCTGGTGTTTCTCTGCCTCTCTGCTGCATAACCTGGGCTCTGGAGAAGATAGTCCAACCCAACTATCCCTACCCCTAACTGCAAAAGCTCACTATCAAAATTCTCCCGGGAGCTCCTCTGCTCTACTTCACAAATCGAACTTCTGATCTATTTGTGTATTTCCAAGTGACCCCCATGCCTCCTTAAATAATCTCCTCATTGACATTCAGCGACCTAGATTAGAAGCTAATCAATGGCTAAGATCATTTCTGCTTGATCCTCGTCTTCTTCTAGAAGTTACACCCACAATTTATATTAATACCCTTTAATTACTTTAGTTTCCTAAGTTTAGACTTAGGGTCCCTTTAAAAATAATTAATTATTTTAATAATACTGTTTCTGGGTGGAATTTCCCAAAATGCTTTCTGGGTTCTTTGGAATACATGTGCCTAAGCCTCCGTGCACAATTTGAGACTTAGAGCACATCTGATGCTACATGTGGGTGTAATTTCTAGAAGAAGACGAGGATCAAGCAGAAATGATCTTAGCCATTGATTAGCTTCTAATATGGGCCGTTGAATGTCAATGAGAAGATTATTTAAGGAGGCTTGACGGTCATTTGGAAAATATACCGAGAGTTGATCAGTGGAATCGAATTGTTGAGCCAGAGAGTACCGCAATGAGTTCATGGTGATCACACAGAGGGGCATAAACAATTTTGGCTTGAGAATCTACTCTAGAGCCAAGATTACGTAGCAAAGAGGCAGATAAAAATGTAGAGGCAAGGCCGCAATGGCTAGTGAGGGTGACACAGAGCTAGGAAGGGCTCACGCAGAGCAACGCAATGCCTTCCAAGAAAAAGTACGAGATTTTGTTGGGGAATTGACGTTTTGAGCCGAGAGGGCTGAAGTCGAAGTTCCTGAGAGAAAATTGATCCAGCAAAGAGGTGACGCAGTGCCTATAAGGCAGTGATGCATGGCCATGCGTAGGCGCAACGCAAAGGTAGTCGGGGACTCATTGGTTCAACTGTCGGATCAATTGGGACTTGCAGTATAGAGTGAGGTAATCTCACTAATTTCTTCTGCCGAGTGATATTCTGTGTACTGGATTTCCAGCAAGGCACCCAGAGTTTGTATTCAGAAATAAATTATGCTTAATAAAAAAACCTTAGATCTGCTGCACCGATTTTCCCACATTGGGTTTTTCCAGGGACATTTGTCCAAAAACAACAGTGCCATAGTGTTGTATTTTCTTTTTTGCTAAGTTTCTTGTTTCCGCATTTTATTTAATTAAGTGAAGGTTGCAGTGTATGTATTTCGATATTTTCCGTAGTAAACTATAAGTAATTTGTTTAAGGGAATTTAACAAATAGGATAAATATCATCAGTTGCTACAGTAGGTATTCTAGTTTAGGAATTATCACATGGTATCAAAGCTGCAGGTGAAACAAGAAGAGCAGAGCCAAAGAAACCAACGTTGAGCAAAGAAGGAGATTGAATAGCTGCAGGAGGCAGAAATTTGAATCCCTAGAGGGATTGCGCAATCCAAGCCAAGAGGGCTAAATTTTCGAGGAAAGTCTCTCTTTGAGTGAGTCAACGGAGAGGAAGGGCTTCCAGACCGAAATATTGTCATGCTGGAGGGAGTAGCGCAGACCCTGAGCGTTGAGAAAAGAGCTAGTGGGACGCAGTCTTTTGCAGGCAGTTTGCTGGGCAAAAAATCGTCAGAACAGAGAGAAGAAGCACAGTGAGGGATTTTTTCCTTAGTAGACTTCCCACCAAGAAGTTTGTTTTCTTATTGGCTGAGCAACAACAATAAGAAATAGAGAGGAGCAGTTCGACATTTTTGTGGCAGAGATGGAAGCAAGTGGGTTAAGAGATCAGGACAGGTTGGATGGGACATCCAACTATGTGATCTAGAAGGAAAGGATGTCGTGTCTTCTAGATGAGCATTTTCTCAAGACCTACGTCGACAATGTGGTGGTTGAGCCCGTGGATCCAGATTTGTTGAAGAAGTACAAGGGAGAAGAAATGGCGAAGGCCAAGAGAATGATCCTCGATGGAGTGAAGGATCATGTGGTCTATCACATCGCCAGCAGAGGTATTACTAAGGAGATGTGGGATGCCTTGGCAATGTTGTATCAAGGATCTTTCGAGTAGCAGAAGATGTACTTAGAGCAGAAACTGAGATATGCACGGGATGTAGAAGGGGGAGTGCATTGATACGTTCCTCACGAAGCTTCAGGAGACCCGGAACGAGTTAGCAGTTGTGGGGTCTACACCTCAAGGTTCCTATATGGTGAGACTGGCCCTAAACTCAGTCTCAAAAGAGTGGCAAGTCTTTGTCCAAAGCATCTTGGGTAGGAAAGCTTTGCCAGACTTGGATAGTATGTGGGCAACTCTCAAGCAAGAAGCAGCACCAGTGGGTTGAAGCCCAAGGAGGAGGAAAAGATTGCAACCCTTGCATCCAAGGGGTAGCAAGAGCAACGAAGGCGGAAGAAGGACGTCTCGAAGATTAAATTCTTCAGGTGTGGTGAAATGGGTCACTACACAACACAATGTCCTCTCAAGGAGGACAAAGATGAGAAGCATGATCTGAAGGATGCGACCGCGAAGATCAAGGAGGAGGAATTTGCCATGATAGCTGAGATAACTCCAGGAGGGAGGTGAGCTAGTTTAGAGTTGTATTTCGAAAGAGCTACAGACAGGCAGGATCCTTGAGGAGCCCACCTCTTGGATCACGACCTTCCTACGAGAACCCAGATCAAAAGTAGCAGGATGGACTAGCGTCAGTTGGTGTAGAGGAGTGTAGGAGTGAAAAATGAAGTGGTTATAATGCCAAGTCTAAGCAGCGTAGTGCAGAGTTGTAGCAGTGCAAGGAGGCACAGTGCAGTGGCAGCAGCAGCGCAGTGGCTTCAGAGGGATAGCTTTTAGTTTTTGGTAGCATCGGATGTGCTCTAGCCTTGAAAAATGGTCGAGAGGCTAAGGAACATGAGTTATAAAGAACCCAGAAACCGTTTGCTGAAATTCCACCCGAATTGTATTTTATTAAAATAATTAATATTTTTAATGGGGTTCCTAACTCTAAACTTAGGAAAATTAAAATATTAATGGATATTAATCAAAATATGGGTGAGAATGATCTAGAAGGCTGATCAAGTCAAGTATTAATCTTAGTTGTTGATTAGAGGCTTAATATCGGTCGTTGAAGTCTCAACGAGAAAAGTATAAGAAGGAAGCTTGGGATTCATTTAGAAAGACACACAAAGAGATTGAGGAAATCGATTTTCTAAGGTGAAAAGTTCTCGGGAGGAAAATCGATTGGGGAGATCTTGCAGTAGAGGGGTATGGATAGTTAGGGAATACTGACAGAGAGGCAGAAAAAAGCTTGTGGAGGCAGTGCAGTAGCTAGGAGTATTGATGTTGGGCTAGTCTGGGCCCACGCAACCTTGACGCAAAGCCAAAAGGGCCAGCGCAGAGGAGAAAGCTGCCTTCCAAGCAGGAAGTCGAAACTGCTATGGAACTGTCGAAACAACCGAGAAAGCTAACGCAGTGGGCAAAAGTGACAGCACAGGGCCAACGTAGAAGTAGTCGAGGTTAGCCACTCTTGCTGCGAGATCAGCCAGAATCTACCGAGTGAAGTGAGGTAAAACTCACTCAGATTTTCCACCATTGTATTTCTCTGTCACTGGATTGCCGAGAGGGCATTGAGAATTTGTATTCATAATTACTGCTTACTAATAGAAAACCCTCAGAGCTGTTGCACTGGTTTTTCCGCATTGGTTTTTTCCGAGGAATATTTTGTCCAAAAATAATTGTGTCGTATGTATCTTGTTCTTTGCTTAGTTTCCTTGTTTCATGCAAATCAAATTTAAGTAGTGTAGGATGCAGAAGTAATTTGCTTTAGTATTCAGAAAAATAACTTGATGAATGTAATTAAAATCAAGTAGGTGAAGTAGATTCAGATTTGTTGCAGTAGGGGTTCCTTGAGACTAGGAATTTTCACAATAGCATGGACTAGCAACAATTAGATCTTCGGCATCGAGATGCATCTATGCTGAACACTTGATCAGATTTTGGGATTTTTTTAGTTGCAGTGCAGATGAAGTGTTAGCAGGCAGTGCTAGCAATAACACGGATGCAACACTTGAGAGGGAGTTGTAGTACGGATGCAGTGTTGATAGTGGCAAGGTCAGCAATAGTACAGTTGCAGCAGCAGCGTAGTAGTTGGTTGACAGCATGTCAGAAATCAGTAGCGTAGAGAATGATGTTATGAAGTCAGGGTGATGCTTCAGGGGGAGGCATTGCTAGAGCACATTCGTTGCTAAGAGGGAGTGTTTATTTCTGGTTGCAGGGAGGCTTGGGCACATATATTCCAAGGAACCAAGAAAGCGTTTTGGGAAATTCCACCCAGAGACAATTTTATTAAAATAATTAATTATTTTTAATGGGACCCTAAGTCTAAACTTAGGAAATTAAAATAATTAATGGGTATTTAATCTAACTGTGGGTGTAACTTCTAGAAGAAGACGAGGATCAAGCAGAAATGATCTTAGCCATTGATTAGCTTCTAATCTGGGCCATTGAATGTCAACGAGAAGATTATTTAAGGAGGCTTGAGGGTCATTTGGAAAATATATTGAGAGTTGATCAGTCAAATCGAATTGCTGAGCCAGAGAGCAGCGCAGTGATTTCATGGTGATCACGCAAAGAGGGGAAGATATAGTTTTGGCTGGAGAATCTTCTCCAAAGCCGAGAATACGCAGCAGAGAGGCAGACAAGGACGTAGAGGAGGCAGTGCAATGCTCAGTGAGGGTGACGCAGTGCCAGGAAGGGCTCATGCAAAGCAGAGCAGTGCCTTCCAAGCAAAAGTCCGAGATTTTTTGGGGGCTTGACGTTCTGAGCCGGGAGGGATGAAGTCGAAGCTCCCGAGAGCAAATCGATCTAGCAGAGAGGTGACAGTGCCTCTAAGGTAGTGGCACAGACCCACACAGTGACTGTGTAGGGGCAACGCAGAGGTAGACGAGGACTCGTTGGTTCAGCTGCCGGATCAGCTGGGACTTGTAGTGTAGAGTGAGGCATCTCGCTAATTTCTTGTGCCGAGTGATATTCTCTGTACTGGATTGCCAACAAGGCATCTAGAGTTTCTATTCAGAAATAACTTATGGTTAAAAATAAAAACCGTCAGATCTGTTGCACTGGTTTTCCCACATTGGGTTTTTTCGGGGATATTTGTCCAAAAACAATGGTGCCATTATGTTGTGTTTTCTTTCTTGCTCAGTATCTTGTTTCCGCATTGTATTTAATTAAGTGAAGGTTGCAGTGTATGTATTTCTATATTTGTCGTAGTAAACTGCAAGTAATTTGTTTAAAGGAATTTAACAAATAGGAGAAACATCATCAATTGCTGCAGTAGGGATCCTGGTTTAGGAATTTTCACAAAGCCCAAGTGCACACATTTCATGCATTGTAATCTTCTCCATATATAACAAAATCGCTGAATTTTGGTGCAGTTCCAATATAAATTATGGGTGTTTGATTGTTGTTTAAATATTTTGGTGTTGTATGGTATTTTACTTTGTTTATCACTGTTATTTCCTTTTTGGAACATTAAACTTTTCCTTCTGCTTGCATGCCTAGATACACCTTTATTGAGCTATATTTTGAAACCCTAGGTATCAAGTATTCTTTTGAAGGCTTTCTTATGGTACGTTGCTCCTTTCACATCCAGAATTGTGCCCTAATCCATAGAAGAAGAACCCTGTTTACTCTTTATTTATATCACCTTGAGCCAATTGACTTAGAATATCCTTTAGGTGAGAAAATGGGAAGCCTACATGTGGTGAAATTCCACTAAAGAGCAGGAGGTGAAGTGTGAAGGTGACAATGGAAACCACCTCATTATTGCATCTTGGCATGTCTCTTGCCTTGTGAGGCCTCTCACAGGCCTGCTAGATTTTAAGGCAATATTTATGATGTCGTTTTCGAGGAGGATTTGAGTCAACCTCATCGCTATCTAAAGAATAAGGTTCATTAAGAATTTTGAAAAGAATAACTTATAAACGACAACATGGATTCTCTTATGGTGACTCCTAAGGATGACCCTCATATCTCCCCTAGTATTTTGTCCAATGATATCATAGCTCCAAGGAATAAAATAACAACTTGTAAGATAACTACTGAGGCCTCCACAACCCCATTAGTTCAAAAGACTCCTATGGTTAAAATTATCTTTGCTAATACATCTACCTCTAGCACCATGGCCAAACCTTGGCTCATTGTTGCATTCAAACTATTGGATGTGAGTCACTTCCCTGATGCTCCTCACTCATTTCCTAATAAATGAAGAATGGCTATCAAATTCAATGAAACTAATGCAATCACAATTGAAAAAAATATGCATGAATTCTATTGGGTTGTGGGTGCTAGGTTGATCCAAGAAGAAGATATGGTTATGATATTTTTTGCCTTAACCTTAGAAGTGTCCCAATTTGCCTCAAGGTAACCTTACAAACTAGGATACTTTCCACCAAGCCTTTGACAATGGATGGGCCACCATCAATGAAGGCATACTACTTCTAAACAAATTCCAGGAAGATAAGAAAATCAACAATGAAAATGTTAGAAACGTTACACAATAGTTTGATAATCTTCTCAAGGAAGTCCCTAAATTATATAGACCAATTGACAAGACTATCCTTGATAGACACACCAGAGCCTATTTTGGACATATATCATATGCTCTAAAAGACAAGAAACATAAATATTTGGATGAGGCTAAAATCTTGGCCATTGAAATAGATAAAAATCTAAATTCATCCAAAATTGATTTGCTTGCTTACCCAAGGACTAGAATTGAACCTATGGCTAAGCCTAGTGCCTAGGTAGACTCTTCCTTGCAAGCATTTGCCTAAATATTTGATAAAGTTACTAATAAGTTCATGCAAGGGAAAATGGCTATGATGAACATGTTAGTTTTGGAAAGGGGAAGGGGATCCCATCAAAAATTTTCTCTGAAGCCAAAATTCAAGAAAGAGAAACCTTCCAAGAAGAATTCTTTTTGTTGAGGCAATGTTTCACAACAAAGTGTTCCCAATACTCTTTCTCCAACCAATATAATTGGTCACGAAGGGATCTATTGGTCTGAAACATGCAATGAGTTTCATGGCCAAGAGGAGTGTCCTTACAATCAAGTGGAAAGGGAGGAAACCCTAGAGAATCTTAACATTGTTAATGATAATTCTATTTTTAACATCTTTCTTAGAGAATCCTACTTTTAATAACAACATGAAGAAGACAAGGAAGAGCACAATAGTGATCGTGATGAGCCTGTTACTCATCACATGTGGGTAGTGTATATAGGAGAAAAGTTTCCTGCTTGATGGTCCTTGGTCGATAGCCAACAACCCCTTGCAGCCACTAAATAGCTCCATGTGCCATTATCTACGCCACCTGAGCCAGCCATATGGTCCCTCGCCGACTTGTTATGATTGCGTTTTTGAATGTGGGCCTCCCAAGGTATGGCTTTTAATTGGTATAGTTAGGTAATTTTCCTTACTTATCATGGGAACTTTTGGGAATGGATTGGTGGGGGGATTTGGCGGAAAGAGCTGGCTAGGTTTGTATTCTTGTCTTCATTGTCAGATTCTATGGTTAACCTTGTATCCCAGTCCTGTGGGATCTCCTTTACTAGCCATTAGCTTTAGGGTTGGCACTAGGAAAATCCCGACTTTGGTTGCGTGGTCCCACTTCCCCATTCCACTCATTTTAGCTCCATTCATCCCTTTTCCCATTCGGGTCCACATATGTCTGTTGGATCCACATAGGGTTATCCTCCCCCTCCCCTTGTCCACACCTTGGGTCAGGCATGAAATGATGCCCCAGAGGTTGATGCAACTGAAAAGAAAAGAAAAAGCATAATTTGGCCAGTCTCAACAAGAAATGTACCACAAAATGCAAAGGATGGCCAGAACAAACAAATTTAGCACGTGGGAAAAAGCCAAACATGAGATCTACCCCTTATTCATGGCCATCACCCTAGTTCCTATGGGCCCTAGATGATCCCCCTCCATCATTAAGGAACCTATGGTGACGATGAACTGCCCCACCTTAAGCGGGTATCCACTACTATATATTAACCAACAACCTAAATTTAAATAAACATCATTATTGGTTAGGATATTTTCTCTACATCATTTTTGAGTTTATACACTATTTAACATCAATTGGTGTAGTTATCTTGTTGTTTTAGTTTTTTGTTGCTTAACTATACATGGAAAATAGCAATACAACCAACACAATCAAGGTATGTAGAGACCACTCCTTCAGCTAGCTTACAAAGAGAATTTGCATGAAAAGGCAAGAGTCTACTCTAATTGCAGGAAAGTGAACATTATCCTAATTGCAAAAATGAAAGTGCCATTCATCAAATGTAAAGACTAACTATAGCTGTAGGAAGGAAAAGTCTGTACTAATTGCAGAAATGAATCATGCTATTCTACTTGCAAAACAATTAAATAAATATTCTACTAGCAAAATATAAATTAGTACTCTACTTGCAAAATTGCTTTGAAAAAAAGGAAATTTGATCCACAACGCATGACTAGGAAATTTAAGAATGTAAATTCAAAAACTAGGTCTAATTTACTTGCATTGAAGAGTTTCCCTCCCTATCACTGAGTGTAAGATAATTTATCTTTAGTAATAGGATCCTTACACCTTGCATAAGAGAATACTCATTGTGATTTAAATGTAGAAATATGCCTCCTAATTCCAATTGTTGTTTGTACTTGCAGTGAAAGAAGAATGGGTCTAGAGTGGTCCTTGGGAATCCCCAATCATGGATTCAAAACCTGGAGGTCATGATTCAATCCCAAATGCAAAAATCAATATCTTAGAAAAAATCTGACCAAGTTTAGACAATGCTACAGGATGCTACAGGATACCTTGTTTTGTTATAGGATTTCCCTACTTTGCTACAAGATTGAATCTGAGAGCATCGTGAGGGTCAAAAAGGTGTTTTGAAGGTGGGAGAAGGTAGATGAGGGTGTATGAAGGACATGTGAGGATTTTTTCCAAGCTTAGCACCCCTCAGAGGCCCATATTACACAAAAATACATGCTCATAATGTCCCTCAATGACCCTGAAAAGATGATCTCAGTGGCAGATTTTGAGAGCAGTATGAGGTGTCTAGGAGGAGGATGGTGGTGACAAAATGGATGTAGGGTGAGTGTGCCAATCCTTGCAAGTCACTGGTAGTACCTACAAATTAACAATCAACCGTTTCTTACTCTTGGAAAGATCATAAACCTAAAAACAAATCAAGATCGAAAGGATGAGTTGAATTTTATTTCATCAAGAACTATCCTATCTTACGACATGCATCTAATCCATTTGCAAAGACATGATATTAACTCCTAGGATGAAAAAACAAAATATGCAAGAGAATTATAAACCAAAGCCTAGCAACTTTCAAAGGACAACAAATACATATTTTTGACTTGTTGTTGTGGACTCTTCAACCACACTTCCCACAAGAGAGGTGGTAATCAGGCTTGCAACCACAATTTTTGCAATCTAACTTTTGCCTAAACAAGGAAAGAAATATCAGTACTTAAACAAGGACAAAAGAAAATGCATGCGAGGGACTAAAGCCTCTGGGTTGGGACCTAACCCAAGGGTTTCATCCCTCCAAAGTTAACTCAGATGTAGACCAACAGTGAACCTTTATTTAACAAAAAATGGAGTTCAAATACATCATATCAAAATGGAAATAACAGTCTCAAATACATGGCTCTCAATAGATATTCGTATCTCCCAAAAATTCGGATCCTAATGATCGCTTAGGCTTGTTTATTTATACAAAATGTGATTGAGGGGCGGCTCCCTTGAAAGGAGGATTGCTCCCCTCCAAAATCTCGAAACCAATGGATCTAGTCCCCTTAGATCCTCTCATGCACTTGAGTTCATCGACTGTCAGTGGACCTCGAGATGTAGGGGAATGCAAATGAGGGATTATAGGGATCACTTCAAGTCAAAGGAGAGTAAGTGCAGGGGACAAGCCTCCTACACTTCGTCTAACTACCTCCAACGTGCCTCTACACCATAAATGTACTCAAAATTTTTCTCTTGGCTACACATAAACCACATTAGACCACGAAGTATGACAAGCACCCTTTAGTCTTCCTACTAAGCACATTATAGCCAAAAATGTAAATTAATGTGAGGCAAGAAAGAATTTATGGGTTGGAGCATAGCAATATGGGACTTAAAATATACCTATTGATGGAACCCATCACTAAGCTTAAAGGCTTTTGTATTTATAATGGTGTTTGATCCAATGATTTTCTTGGATATTTGGATTTGCATTTTCGCTTTGGTATTATAACTCACCATTAGTGGGTGACACCCATAGGAGAATTTTTTTCTCCTAGGTTGACTTTAGCCGACGGCCAACAACCCCTTGTGAGCCATCAAATAGCTCGATGTGTCACCATCCCTACCACCTGAGCCAGCCATTATGTTCCCTCGCCCATTTGTCATGATCGTATGTTTGAAGGTGGGCCTTCCAACCCCGAAGGTATGGCTTCCATTAGGTAATTGGGTATTTTTGCTTGCTTATCATGGACACATTTGGACATGGATTAGTGGGGGGATTTGGCAGAAAGAATGGGCTTGGTCTGTACTCTTGTCCCTTTGTCCAACTTGGTGGTTGGTCTTGTATCCTATTCCCATGGGATCTCCTTTATTGGCTACTAGCTTTAGGAGTGGCACTACATGGGAAACCTCAATTTTGGCTATGTGGTCCCACTTCCCGATGCCACATAACCCCTTATAACCCTCCGCTCATTATAACCCCTTTCCATATATTTCCTATCCAGGTCCAAATTTGTCTATTGGGTCCATAAGGAGTTCGCCTCCCTCTCCCCTTGTCCACACTTTGGGTCGAGCCTGGAATAATGCCCCGGAGGATGATGCAACTAAAAAGAAAGTTAAATAGAATAATTTGGCCACTTACAACATGAAATATACCATAACATGTAAAAGATGGTTGACACATAAAAATTTAGCATGTGGGCAAAAGAAAAACATGAGCTCTACCCCTATCATTATGGCTATCACCCTGGTTCCTAAGTCCCCTTATGAGAGCCCCCTGCATCATTAAGGAACCCATGATTGTCCCAACCCTTGGTGGGTGATGAAATGCCCTACCCTACGGGGCCATCCACTACTATATCATTCACATCATACTCTCATTCCCTGGAGCCCCGAGCAGTTAAAAGAAAAAAAAAATCAATAAAAGGCAAAAGGCATATGAAGAAGGGTGGAAAAAGTCAAGGTCGGGGTAACTCATGTACTACGATTTCTCCCTCATACATCCATAGACCCAAGTGTGGGCCTCCCTCATTATAGCTACCCTTGTACCATTTCATGTGTGGCTTGGAGCCTTCCTTGTTGCCCCACTCTGTTCCATCATTATTTCATATGACACTTCATTTTTGCAAATGTGATGGATGGATATACTTTTTTTGTCATGTAAGTGATCTTTCATGCGAATTTTTTTTATTGAAACCTGTCTAATACATGGAATGTTATGTCATGGTTTACTTGTGCCCAAAAAATTAATGCGAATTCATGAAACACTTGGAATATTGACTCATTGCATATGTTATTCATTTTGACATAAAGAACAAATGTTCCTAGGGGTTGGTCTATGCACCTTTACCTTGAAACTCTAACAAAATTTGTAGAACGAAGTGTAAATTCCTTTTTGTGAACTAACTCGTGCCTCTCTAGGCTAGCAAAGTTGCAGGGAGGACTCCTTGGTAGAACGAAAATCTCTAAATCAAATTCATCTTGACTCCATTCATCCCAATTGGCTAGGCACTGATCCTTGTCCTTGGTGATCACCTAAAATGTCATCTTTTCAACTCCTTTCCAAAATTTCAGCCCTAACCCTAGACGACCTATTTAGGGCATCAAGTGAATTGCAATAGATCCATCCTCTTGGAGAATGAGTTGTTGAGGAATTGCGTTGGGGTGTCCTATACTAGCCCTCCAAATTTGAGGCCTATCCCATGGTTGGTTCGTGAGGAACACCTAGCCCTAGCCCCGAAATTGGTTTGGTTTAGGTATTCTTTGGTTAGTGGCATTTAGAAGGTCGATCTACCCAAAAAATCAATGGAAGTTTATTGTTCTTGTTACCTTCCCGTATCCTTGTTTGACCTAGACACTCTCTTAAAGATCATTCAAACCCTAGGTCAATCTTGGATCTTCCCAAGGTTCCTTGTGGCCCCATTATCTTCGTTGTACTTTATCTTATAAGACTACTTGAAAAACCTTACCTTGTCTCCTTAGAGAGTCTTAGGTCTAGGATATCTTGTATAGGAGAATATCCGTATTCCCTAGATCTAGGTCTCCCTTTGAATCTTCTTGGAGAGCCCCTTACCTTGCCCTGGAAGCAAGCAAGCTATTATTTGAGTTTCTCCCTTGAATAACTTTGGAAATCACTTTGTACATTGCTATTGACCCCTATCTTTCTATTGGTTTCCCTATATCGGAACTCCTCCCATCAGTGAAAGTCTGTAAAGAGCAAGGGACATTGAATGAGGCGTCAGTGGGTCCTTGTCTTGTTGTTGTCACTTGGTCCTGTAGTAGTCCCTTTGGAACCTCTCTTAGGACCCCTGCTAGATTGTGTGGTAACAAGTACACCTTGAAAAGTTTGTGGACATCCATATGCTTTGGGGAACTTTTGAAGAGCCTTTGAAGGGTAAGCATGCACCTTGGAATCCCATTTTCTCACCATGGAGTACTCTTAGAGAATGGTTTGTTGGCATTGCTTGTGGAGGCGTTCACTTTTGAAGGGCCTTTGGAGGCTAGATGGCGGCTAGATGATACATTCTCAAGCACTTATTTGATGAAGGTATCCCTCTATATGGAGCTCATTGATGTAAAATTTGTACGCGTGGCATAAATGGCCCTTTTTTCCTATGATTTAGATTAGTTAATTCAAGAAGATGGATTTTAAACCCTCCATAGACTATAGTAGGGGATTTTAGCTAAAGAAATTAATATTTTATTGTGAGTGGAAGTTGAGTATCTCCCTATAAATAGAGATGTTTTTCCTCTCATTTTATAATGGTAGGATCAGGGGAGGAATTCCTTATCAAGTCTGAAATTTGTTGGAATATTTTTCTTTGATTTGTGCAATGGATGGAAGACTAATGCACCTTTATTGAGGAGACTATTTGTGGATGCAATTTACAATTTTTTGATGTTTCATGGCCATCGTTTATAATGAGCAACAATTTCATAAGTAAGTGGTCCCTTGAGGTTTTGAGGATTTATTTTTTGGGTGTATTAAGTGCAAATGTGCTTATCTAATGGTGAGGGTGGATTCTCTTTGTATTGTTCCTTGTATGGATCCTATCTTGTAAACCCTAGGAAGAGTTCTAATGGAGAACCTTCCCTTGAAGTTGTCTTGGAGCTTATAAAATCCATAGGAGAATCATGTATGGTAGTAGTGGACAACCCTAGTCCTCACCCTATAGGAGAATCTTCTAGGGTCAGT
Source organism: Pinus taeda (assembly GCA_000404065.3). NCBI lineage: Eukaryota > Viridiplantae > Streptophyta > Pinopsida > Pinales > Pinaceae > Pinus > Pinus taeda. Next base: position 30,586 of record APFE030313137.1, read on the forward strand.
AGTGGACAACCTTAGTCATCACCCTATGTCCATTCATTACCTTCTCAAGGGAGAACTAGTTGACCCCATATGCCCAATGAAAATACACTAGTCTCTAGTCCTCTCATCATCTTTTATATCCTGATTTGTTTTTCAATATTTTTCCTGGATTTACTCTTGATATCACCTTGAGCTTCATTTCACTAAAATCCTATCAATTGTAACCTACGGATACCCCCCTTGAGCCAAAAGAGAGCCAACCTAAACTGGGAGAAGCTTGGTGAGGTCACAATGACCCCCCTATGAGTTACCCCTAGATTGCACTTGATATTTTGGACTTTATCTCAAGAAGTGCAAGTTCGTGTGAAAACATTTTTCGCACCATTTCCGAGGATAAAGTCCATTTCCCAAAAACAACAATGATGTTTCACTATTGAATATATGTGCTCATCCAAATGACTCCATTGAAAGGACACAAACTTTGTTCTTTACATATTTTGAAGATATTATGCTTGTAAGGTAAAACAAGAGTCGTTGTGAAGGCATATACAGCTCAACTTGGTAAATCCATTGTAATAAGGTACACAAATTTCATCTGTTCTTGAGATCTCATGCTAAATTTTGTATATGGTGAAATATGGCTTCTTGGGAATTGCATGAAATGTATCCTGCTTTGGATATTAAGGACATTCAAGGATACCCAAATCAGCCTCCTCCAAAATATGAGAAGAACCTTCCAAGGTTTAATGGTGATTCTTTCTCTGCTATTCCAGATATCTTGTCATTTATAAGGCATGTTTTCACATTTGATGAAAGACACGAGGAACTCTTGAAAAGCTTATTTTTCTACTCTTTAGGGAAAAGCAAATGGACTGGGTCAAATGTTCCTGCAGTCCAAGAAGCATAACATCTCTTAAGGTTTTCATTGAAGAGTTTCTGAAACATACACCTATTATGATCTATTAGCATCCCTATAGAAGGAAGGTCTTCTTGACTTTATGAAAAGTAATAAAGGCAATGTTGATGAGGTGGCCACAAAAGAAAATGGTGATGGTGATGTCCCTTCAGAAAACCAGGGTAGTAGTGAAGCGCATGATGACATCAAGGCTGATCATTCCGATGGATAGGAGACTGAAGATGAAATATCAGTTACAGATCATGGTTCTGGCACTGAAAAAACAGTCATGCAACCATATGGCAGCCTTGGAGATGAAGAGCCTATGCAACATAATGAGCGACCCTCTGAGAATAGTAATAGCTTCAAATTGCAAGTGAACGGTCTCAAGTCATACTCGGTAGATTTTAATTGCCCTCTTCTTTTCAATTATGATGCTAACTTGAAGTGTATGTCTGATTTCATGCCAGAAGAGTTGCTCCCTCTTGATTCAGATAGGTGTCATAGAAAAGAGAAGAAAACTTCAGAAGAGGAAAGGTTTGTCTTATTTACTTCAAAATGGGTATCTTTCTTCATGACTTCCAATGATGACCCTCATTATAATTCAGATGAAGAAAATTGCAAAAAAAAATACTAAACAAAGGCCTAAGTATCATGTTAAATGGGTGATTCATGATAAAATTTCTCACAGAAAATCAGTCTTATACTAACTCTAATACCCTTGAAAATGAATAGTGGGACTCCTGACAGCCCTGTTTTGCATTCAGAGACTGATAAAAATAGTAATGAGAACTGGCTGGTGCAATTTGATAGTTTTCCTATGGATGATCCATATAATGATGACAAAAGGGGTCTAGATTTGAGGAAAAGTCAAATTTTTGGCTCAAAATCTTGCTTTGGAAAAGATACTAAATTCTGTTAGGAACCCTTGATCTTCTTAGATCTTTGAATGTAGATTTCACAGTTGTGATACAGTGTAGAATAGTTTCTGGAGATAACTGTGTTATGAAGAGTTGACATGTGTGACATTTCGAGTGAACGCTTCTATTTAATTATTAGTCTTATTATAACAATATTATGATTTAAGAACTCAGGATATTAACTATTCTTAATAATATCGTTAATATTAAAACTCCCCCTTTTTAATAACAATAACAAAACTACTGAAATATTCTATAATATTACTTTAGTTATTTTATTTTATTACAACTATATTATTATATTTTAATAATAATTCCCCAATAACTAACAATAATAATAATATTAACTAATAATATGACTGTTAATTATTTTTATACCTATTTTGGGATTTTAATTATTTTATTATTAAAATGTATGCCCCTTATTTGGTCCCTCCTGGTTTAATTTTATAATTTTCCCTAACATCTCTTTCTCAGCACTCTGCTTATAAATTGGTTGTGGGTCTCTCCTCCTCTTCATCTATGTTTTTTGCTTCTAGTCCCCAATAATGGTGAAGTGCACATCCAAAACGCCGGATGTTTCAACTCTTCATAACACAGTTATCTCCAGAAACTATTCTACACCATCTTAGATCTGACAATAAACTCTCTTGTAGTCAAGGGAAACCTTCACAAATTCAAAAGCATTTGACAGTGGTGAAAGTCTTGTTAATTGTGAAAGGGATAAAACTTCCTCCATTGATGATAAAAACTTGTGTTCCAGCACCCCAGTCTGACTGTCGGGTTATGAGGGATGGTTTTCTAGATGACTCTGTTTCCTGTAAATGATAAACACCATAGTGCAATTTTGAGAGCCATTGAATATGTGATCCTCTCTGTTGAGGAAGAAAAACAAGGGCAATGGAATAGCTGGCACATATGAAAATGCACAATCACATCATGAGCAAACAGTGATACAAGCCTCACACTGAAATTTGATGATGGTGGCAGAAAGGTCATGTTCCATGATCCCATTAGCACACCAACAGAAAACGCTGCAACAAAAGTTCGCCTGGGGAACAAAAGAGGCCTAGGATGAAGTTACTTGTGAGACTTATTGGAAGAAAATATGGTTTGAATATCCTTGTACCAAAGAATCTCAGATGGAAGGGACCAATGATGCTGCAGTGGACAGTTTATCTCTTGTTATAGAAATGAAAAAATGTATTCAAGCTAAATTTTTAGAGGGCCACCCCACTGCAGCAAATGTTAAGAGTAGTTCTACCCTAACTGGGCATGGCTTTTGCTAAATCTTGTTTCAACTTGGCAGAGGATGGTCCAAATGTATAGACAAATTTACTTTAAAATAAGAAGGCCTAAACAAGCTGGAGAGACAGTCATGATTGGTCCTATCCTTGCAACGCTTACACAATCATATTTGGACACTTTTAATGCAGGATCTATGCCAACAATTGCAGTTTTCTGGCACAGTGTGAAGGAAGTTGAGTATAGGATAGGTTTTGTTTCTGCCATTGAAGGATAGATGGAGGCATTCAACCAACCAGAACCCCTAAAGAGGCACCTTGCTTCATGACCAAGTCAACATTGACATTAGGTCCATCTTACAAGCACTCATAGTTTAATATGGCACTATTTTAAATGATCATTGTTACCTTTCATGTCAGCAGAGATACGTAAGAAAAATTGCAATGTCAAAAGCCTTGTAACAACCATGTGAGGCCTTGTATGAGGCATCCTAGACCTTGTGTCTTGTTGGTTGTATCTTTTTGTTTTTGGTCAGACCATGGCCGATCCCTTGTAGTTCATCTCTGGTTCCTTTCATCCTGTATAGGATTGGAGGGCCTTAAATGGGTTTACCTGAGAAGTCATGGTTTTATGGGAGCTTGTTTTCTTGTAGGGGTGATCATCGGTGTATGGGCCAATCCAGCCCACATCAAGGTACATCTATGTGTTACCACATGGTTATATAAAGTCTATAGGTGGCCTTCAGTTTGGTGCAGTATCTTTCAAATAGTTTTGATGCATGGTAATCTCATACTGACAACTTTCACAGTTCCCAAGGTAATTCACATTTCCCAATGCAAGGGGTCCCAGAATCAAAAAGTGAACATGGTCTCGGATTGTTCAACTTGATGAGAAGATTGCATGCCACATAAAAGTTTTCCAAACAATGAAGGCAATGGCAAGTTACAGATGGTCAAAGGTGGTCAACCAAGTCATACAAGTTCCAAGTAGCTGAACATGGCCAATGTTGAGCAATTTGGTACATGCATTAGGTCACACGTGATCTGCAAAATGAGAGGAACAAAACCAAGTCTCAAAATCCTCAAATTCCTCAGGGCATTAGAGAACCAACACAATGGACTGATGACGTGGTAAGGTCAAGGATGATGTGGCAACACTAAGCAAGATGTGGAAATTTTAAGGCATACCCAATTCAGATCAGGGCTAGTTTCAGCAAACCCAAGTGTCAAATTGGGAAAATTCACTAGGGCGTTGGAGATCAACACTAAGCAAGATGTGGAAATTTTAAGGCATACGCAGTTCAGATCAGGGCTAGTTTCAACAAACCCCAAGTGTCAGATTGGGAAAATTCACTAGGGCGTTGGAGATCTAGTGCATAGGTGGCTAAGTCGATTTTACTAAATGCAAGTCAACTAGCCAATGGAGAGGTCTAACTAGCCATTAGAGGTACCTTGGACGAGGAAGTTAAGGAAAGGACCAATAAAGTAGCCATTATGAAGTCAAATGATTGACTCAAAGACCAAGTCGAATTTTCCCAAGCAAGTCGAATTTGTCATGGACCAAGTCAAGCTACCTCATGGACATTGGAGATGGATGTTGAGCAACCAATTACTACTATTCTTCATCTTTGACCATTCCAAGTCACTAGCAAAAGGGATCTTGGATCTTGGATCAACTTGAATATTGTGAACCAAATACTCCCCTTAGTGGGCAAATTAATTTTTGTAATGTAATTTTCTATGAATTATTAAGTCTCCAACATGTGGATTACTAATAAAAAATATAATTTCTAGGGGAGGAGTCTAACTAGTCATTATCTAGAAGTTAGAAAAGGTTTTAAAACGTTAACCTCCCTTCTAGCAAATGTTGTTTTTGTCTTGTGAAATAAGTGCCATGAATAAAGAACTCTCATTTTGATAACCTGTGTTCAATTATTTTTGCTCATTGTGTGGGATGGCTTTTACCAGAGTTTTCTTTCTTGATTAATTGTTGCATCCAAGCTTTAATCTAATATTTTTTCTAAGTAAGATCACACAAAGGCTAACAAGTTGAGCCATCGAGGTGCTACATAGTCAGGTGGAGTAGACAAACTAGGGAGTGACCCGACTTTGTTTTCTTATTGCAGGTGGATCGCTTCAAGAGGGGTTGGACCATTACAACATGAAGCTTCAACCAACAAGGGATTTGTATTCCATCTCTCACTAAAACCAAAGGTCAAAGAATGCCAAATTAAGGGGCTGCTCCTAATTGGGTATGAAAGGTCGAATATCTGTTAAGCTATAAGTGCGAGGCAATATCTCTTATAGAACAAGCCCACTTCCCTAACAAAGTGCAATATCGGCTTAAGGAGGGATATGTTTCACATGTCAATGAGGGACTTTTACTTTAGTACATGCCATAATTTGCAACAACAATTATAGTTTAAGAATTTCAAAACTTTTTACTTCTACTTTCAAATTTTAAAAATTTCTAATTTAGATCAAGAATTTTTACTTGATTTTTTTTAATTGTTGTATCATAACAAGAAGTTTTTTCCCCAAGGATAATTGAAAATAAAGTAGAATCTAAGCCAAGGTTAGATACATTGAAGTGTTTTTATTATTGGACATATTTTACACCTTGTATCTTGTGATTTGACTGGGGATCCGAGCTATTTACTGACAGTAACACAACAAATCTGCATCAAATAGTAAGGTTTCCAGCTCCTTACAAGTAAGTGAATCATGAGAAAACTTGTTTAGTGACTCTATATTGCTTTTACCTTGTTGATTTAGTATTTCATAGTCCAAACTATACAATTTCCATCCATATTCAAAATTTATTTTAGATCTAGAAATTTTCTAAGCACTTGGCCTAGTGGGATTCTGGAATTGATCCCATATTTACAAAATACAATTTCCAGAGCTGGAAACCACTATTTTCTGTTGTCATAGGTTGTAAATTGATCTTATAAGGCTCATTTCTCATCCTCCAACCTTTCCACCCCTAGATCTATACTCTAGGAGTGCTTTGGCTCTCATTGGGTGGTCAAATTAAGTGAAATATGTTGTCATCCCTATTATTTGTTGTAGTTTTTCAGTCTGATTTAACAGGACAATGAGTTAATTTGCTCCGTAACCCCCTTAACCAGCAACCTAAATTGAAATAAACATCATTATTGGTTAGGAGTCTATACACTATATTTAACATCAATCGGTGTAGTGCTCTTGCTGTTTTAGTTTTCTGTTGCATACCTATACATGGAAAATAGCAGGACAACCAATATAATTAACTCCACCTCTTCTTGACCCCATTTAAGGAACTAATCTTGCTTGGAGTTGGTTGGGCTATCAAGTGGGAATCCTCCCTTGGCCTTTCATGAGCAAGCTGGGCCTAAAGAGCGAGGGGGTTCAGGCTGAGATGACAATGGGCCCTTACCCTGCATGTGTCAATCCTAGTATGTTGCACAAAGCTTTGAAACCCTGCTAATATAATCAGTCACGATGATTAAATATAGGGGAAAGGGGCACTACAAAGAAAAGATTATGAACTAGTTGCACTATCCTACCAGTTTCACTTGGTGAGATTCTAAGCTTCTCATGTGCTCTCAAGAAGAGCACATCTCCCAAAGTAGGAGCCTATGTTATCCACCAATCTGTCATAGGGAAATTTCGACATATTTCTTCATTACCCATTATATTTTGTTGAGTTTTGGATCAATGGGAATGCTTCTGAATTATACATTTCTAAATATTACTTCTTAAAAATATTCTGGTATTAAGGAGACTGAGTTCTCATTTAGGCTTAATGATACAACTGGCATTGGGAATGATATTAGGTGGACCTCGAAGTGGACAAGTTGCAGGAGCAAAGTCACTTGAAATAGGGTTGGGGCTACTTCTAAAAGAATTCCTGGCCATCTTAGACGCATGCCAAGGAAACGAGAATCTTAAGGAAAAACGTGTTCAAGAGAGATGAGGCTATCATCATTACTACACTTGTGGAGGTTGCTTGGCTATACAACATCCATGGATTTGATATAGCTTATAATCCAGTTTCCAAGGCATAAGTAATTGTGAATGTAGATTTTACTTTCTTATATGTCGACAAGATAAAAGTAACATTTGAGGTGGAGGACTAGCTATGGTTGGAAGCAAAAACTGTGCTATTACCTTTGATTGTGCAATGTTTTAGGCAAATTTTATTTTGCTTCGTTGGACAGTTTCTTGACTATTGTTTGGGCTTTGGTAGGTGAGGAGAGGTGTCACATGCCATTCTATGGGCTACTTCATAGTGGCATACAATGTGTAGGCAATGTACCTGATAATAGGGCCTTGTTTTCTTTGATCCTAGAGATTCATAGAAGGAAGGATAAAGCTGATATCCATTTGCAAATGTGAGATCAACCCCTGCATTGTCCTACTTTTGCAACCCTTTGAAAAGCATCTCACATATATTAAGAACTTGGGATAGTTGATGAAATAGATAATTTTGAGTATGAGGCCAAGAAGATTGAAGATTTGAGGAAGAGCTGAGACCATGCCACGCCTTATCATCTTCAGTTAGTGGATTCGGTATTGGGGGGTTTAGTCTACAAGGTTTTGATCATGATTTTCTTTGGCAATGTGTTGAGGAAATTGTAACATATTGAAAATGTAAATTTCAATATAGCAAACATGGGTCTCTTATTGAAAAGGGAATGAATGTTGCAAAGGAAAGCATAGATAGTATTATTTTAAATGATAAATTTGTTGTTGTCATGAAGATGGTTTGGTAAATTCATTCATTCCCATCTTCCTGAAGACATCAGAACATTTGTAATTAAATTTATGTCTATTGTTTTATTCCTCTAATTGTTGACCAATTTCTCTTGGTTAACGTTATCATGGATACTTTGGAACTACGATGGAAATTGAATAGAGCACCATTCAGAACATGTTATGTTGACTCCACAAAGGTCCTTCTTGGGCTTTCAATCTAAAACTGGAGAAAACAATGTGAATGCATAAAAGAGAGCAAGGACTAAAAGCATAATAGTATTATGGATTGTTTAGGAGAAGATTTCCATTTTGGTTTGAAGTTTGGGAGAGTTTATTATTCTGAAAATGCTAGTGTTGGAAGAGCAATAAAGGCCAAGGGCCAAGTTTCTGTCTTCTCCAGTTCCTCTATTCAATTAAAGAAGCCTCATTCTTTGTCCCAGGCCTCTTGACTCCACATTGTCAAGTAGAGGATTGTAGGAGCTCAATTGTGTGAAAAAACAAACCACTGCCACAGGCACAAGGGTTGTGAAGTTCACTCCAAAATTGCATTAAAATGACTTGTGATTACATACATATATACAAGTAGTAATCTCCTTGAATGATGTTTTAACCAAGCCGACCTATAATATAAAGGACTAAGCCAACCCTTCATGATGATTTGCAACATAATTAAAAGAAGCATTGCCTTAGCAAGTCTACATAATCAAGAGAAGAAATCCCTTAACAAGTCTAAAATTTCTGAAATTTGTTGGAGTACTTTTATCTTGGATTGGTGTTGTGGATGGAGCACTAAGGTACACTTATTGAGGATACCATTTGTAGAGGAATTTTACAATTTCGTGTTTCCTGGCTAGGATTTATGGGTGAGCGACCATTTCATGAGTAAGCAGTCTCTTGAAGTTTCATGGATTTATTTTTTGGATGTATTAAGTGCAAATGTGCTTATCTAGTGGTGAGGGTGCATTCTCTTTATAATTTTCCTTGGATGGATCCTATCTTGTAAACCTCAGTAAACTTCTAGTGTAGAACCTTCCTTTGAAGTTGTCTTAAATCTTGTGAAAGTCATACGTGGATCCGCTAAGGTTAATTAGACAACCCTATTCATTACCCTATAGGAAGATTTTTTAAGGTTAGTGAGTCACCCTAGACATCACCTTGTATCCATTCATTACCTTCTCAAGGGAGACCTAGTTGACCCCATATGCCCATTACCCTAGTCATCACCTTGTATCCATTCATTACCTTCTCAAGGGAGACCTTGTTGACCCCATATGCCTAATGCAAAGACACTAGTCTCCAGTTCTCCCATCATCTTTCATACACAAAACATTTTTCAAGCAAAAAAGGCATTTTTCCTAGATTTACTCTTCGTATCACCTTGAACTTCATTTCCCTAAAGTCCTAGTAATATTAACCTAGGGGTACCCTCCTTGAGCCAGAGGAAAGCTAGCTTGAAGTGAGAGAGTTAATGAGGTGATTGTGACCCCTCTTTGAGTTACAATAATATCGACCTTAAGCTTTCAAATTTTATCTCAATTCATGCAAGGTTATGTGATAACAAAGAGAATTGGCATGGTGAAAGGATGTTAGCTTTGAAATCATGAGTAGGGGGAAAGAGGAGGACCCTAACAAAACCTATATGAATGGAGGATTCTCACTATTATGGTCAGAATCCATGGGAATATCCCTAAGAAAACTATGGAGAATGCAAATACCCATGCAAAAATATCCTTGACCACATATGCTGAACGTTGTGGTCGAAACCATAAGAGTCACCAAGCCACTCCTTCACCCAAGGACCTGCAAAATAGAGGTTGCAAGGCGGAGGGGCCATAAGCTTGCAAATGAGAAAACCATGTGCAATGATCCATAGAATCATAAAATTCAAAGAAAACGAATGGAAAAACTCCCAAAGAGGAAAGGCCCCATGTGCCCCACCAAGGCGTGGGATCACTAACAAATACCAAGGCAAAACAAAAGGCCACAAATCCTCCACTATACTAATGTAACTAGATGGATTCATCTTGCACAATAAACCAAGTAATCAAAGGTGATGCTCTTAGTTGATCCTATGTGAAGAGCTTTACCTATAGACCTAAGTGATACTAAGACTTGTTTGCATAGTGTGTTAATGTGACAAGGCAAGTTTGGCAAGTGTTTGTTGCACAACTAGGATTTCAAATACATAAATTGAACTAAGGAGGATCGTAAAAGACACAAAAAGGGAAGGAGGGAAAATGTCACAAGTTTAAATTACTTCTACAAAATCATCCTACAGAATAGTAGCACAAAGGTTAAATTTTCCATGCCACAACATTAACATTTAAGTACACATTAAAATATCATTTATCCCAGGTTAGCCCAATTATTGTCACTAATGTTGCTAGACATTTGGCTAGTTTTGTGCGACTAGGTGCCCAATTCCAATAACATAGATGAGATGCACTAGTCTACGTCGATAGGTTTACCAGGGATGCCATCCATGAATGTGGGGGAGCACCAATTAGGTTAGTTTCCCCTTGAGGTTTTCCTTGGAAACAAAAAATTAAAATATCACTTCTATTAAAGTATAACAACTTGTCAATTCCTTAGCTAACATCTTTGCATAAGCTTCTTTGGGACTTTTCTTCTCAAATATTGTCATTACTTCCCTCCTTGTTGATGTTTTCATATTGAAATACCATCATAGTTGTACAAATTTGTTGTCTACAACCATGGCTTTGCCCAAATTTCCAATGCATGATTCCCAATCACGTCACTGATATCCTTGCTTGGTTGTTATTCCCACCTTATGCCACAAGTGCAATATAGCCCCACTTGGCACACCATAGCTAAGTTTTTCATCACACCCATTTTCTTTCCTAGCTTAACACTTGAATTTAATATCAAAATAAACCTTTAAACCATCATTGTCTCAACAGCAATGTAATTACATAGTGTCATATGTTTAACCAAAGAATGACTTTGACAAAAAAACAACACTCTTCAACTCCTAAGACATGTCCTTATAATTGTTGATAAATATTTGTGAGAATTAAAATTCAAAAATCAATATGAAAAAAGTACAATTTTGATTAAACCATAGTACTTAGTATCAATCTATCTAGGACACTTAAACAACTTAATCAATTGTTATTAGTCAATTCTTTTTTCGATGAAATCACAAGAACTTGTGAAGAGAACAAATATAAAAGAACTAGATTGTAGAGAATCATTAGGGGTGTTCGTCTCTTATGATGGAAACAAGTGGATTTCACATCGATCAATTGCTCTATTACTCAAAGGTTTTGCAACCCTTCATCAGAATTAGGATTTTACAAACTTGAATTTGGACATGTGACACTTGTGCCATCATTAAACATCATCTAGTTTATCAACCATGCTACATGGACTTGTCAAAGTTTAACAAAACAACGTATCATAGTAACATCTATTTATGTGATGTTTTATATCATGTCATTATTTCTTTATGCCTATGCATCCATCTGACCTTACTTTATTCTTTCTTTATGCCTATGCATCCATCTGACCTTACTTTAACCTATAGGAATCTAGGATCATGACATTTACTTTTAACATAATCTTACTCTATAGTATATCGCTATCTATGATTATAACCTATACAAATTTGTCTGGAATTATTATAAATGAAATCCGTTATATTTCCTTGTCTCATAACATTATAGCATTTAAGAAACCACGATGTTAGGCTAACATTTAAGTATGGTTATATATATTTTATAAAAATTAAATAAGTCATTACGGAAATTACTTTTCTATATCATTGTTAAACTTCATTGATGTGCTAATTCACAATTTCACTTGTTAATTTTTGGTTAGCATTAGTAATCATAACATTTTTTTCTCTATAATAAAGCATGCAAAACCCTAGGAAACTTCACTTTTTTCGATGGGTGCTAACTAAGGTAAATCGTCATTGCCTAATTTCTAAGCAACTTGATCCATTAGGGATCAAGATATTTGAACCCATGACCTCTCTAACTTCAAGGGAGAGATTTCATATCTAGCTCACAATTTCTTGAGCTAACCCTTAGGGCTAACCTCAAGCATTTGAGTAAGATTGAGAATGTCAGTACCTTTCCAAACCTAATAGGTCGACAAGGATCAAACATGTTAAATCAAGACTTGGTCCTTGGTGGGGAGGGTAACAACTTCTCCTCTTAACCACCCAAGCTAAACACAACTGATATTAGTAACCATAAACTATATTAAATATTTAGTACACAATTCTATTTCTTAGCAACATCTTGCAATTAGAATATGGTATCAATCGTGATCAATCTAAATTCATAATCCTAAACTCAATAAAACTCCAAGCTAACCATAACTTGATATCTATGTCACACTTCAATGTGTTATCTATTATACCATTTGAAATTTTAATCCTAACCTTGCATAAGGGAAAAAAATGAAGACACTAGAATTATCCTTCACAACCATGAGCAAAAAGTTATGACTTTCATTTCTCATCAATGTAATCAACACTAGTAGCCAATGAGACACCTTAGGTTGGTATCATGGTTAAGGACCTATATTCACAAGGAAAAGGGATACCTTACTAGACCCTAGTATTTTGGTTAAACATTGATATCCATGAGAAAGGTTATGAGATATGTTTGAATTGCTTTCTACTGTTCAAGTACAAAGAGTTATTAACTAATATATACTTGAAACCAACAAATTCACAAAATACTCAAATATAAAACCTTAAAAGATCTATGGTGAATAAATAAATTAAATGGATATAAGTATGAAAATAATTGTAATTAAAAAAGAATATATATTCTCATGAAAAATCACATATGGTATTGGCACATGGAATCTATATTCTCTATGAAAACTCACATACATATTGGTACATTGAATTTATATTCCGAGTGGAAAATTGCATACAATATTAATATATTAAATCCACTTATAGTTATAGTTATTATTATCATAAATAACTATCATGTTTTAGGTAATTGACCAAAGCCAAGATAACCTCTCATTGACATGTAATTCAAGCAAATATTTTAATTTTTTCACTATGAAATAATGACAACTATATATAGTACCAAAACACATCTAGCTAAATGGTTCAAATGACAATAATGGATATGACATCATAAAATTTGATTTTGTAATTAGCTATTGTTCATCTAAATCTTTTGAAGATAAAAAAAAAAGAAGCAGAAAAGGGTGAATTCAAGGGTGACCGCACTAGACTCCTATTCAACCCTAACTTGATATCTATGTCACATTGTACTATTTACCTTGTCATGTGTAAATTTTATTGTGATTATTTAGTGACTTTTTTATCAAGATTCAAGAAGGTTTATCTTTTGAAACTCAGATTTGGCTTTGTGTTTTTTAATTGACCTTATCATGATTGATCTCAAGCTTGCTAAGGGGTTAAAAAGGAGACCAAAATGATCCTTCCAAACCATACCTAAAAGGTTACACATTATATTCTCACTTGATGTTGTTGACATGAGATCTTATTAAACCTTGGTTTATTGTTTTGGTTAAGAATCCATATCTACAAGGAAACAAAATTCTTTAGTAAACACCTTAGTTTAGTATTCATAGGAAAAAAAACATTAAGCTATATTCAAATTAAATTCTAAACATAAGTAAAAC
>APFE030313148.1:4745-15840 GCA_000404065.3 Pinus taeda
TTTTTGTTTTCATTTCCTATCTAATACTACCCTTATTCCTTCCAAGGCCCCAGATTAAACAGTTGGGCACCTTAGTTTCTCTACCTGGTTACTGATCTGCCAAGATTAAACAGTTTGGACAGATTTCTTTCTCTATTCTACAACATAAATTGAAAACACGGCATGATCCAGACTAGACTGCTGGGTCATCCATAAACTTTTGTGAAAATGCAGGCCTATATACACGTTCTTTTCTTTGTAAATATGGAACCTTTGTGACAGCAAAGAATGGATCATATTTGGCACTTATTTTGCCAATCATGAAATATGAAACCTATCGGTATAGGTATCCAACAGGTAGAAAGGCTAGATTTATCCTTGTATCTTTTTGTTGATAAGGTTTTGCTTTTGGCTTCAAAGGAATATTATCATGTATTAATGAAATATCATAGGTCTTTAGATCAACATAAGTCCAAGCAAAAACATCCTTATAATTTTGCAGTAACTTAAGGTATTGAGATTTGATCTTAGGGTCTAGAGCTGCACATATTTTGATGTTTTTGATATCTTCATCAGTTACAATGTTAATTTCTTCCTGTTCATCTTCTAAAGAAATGGACTGAGGGTTTCGGAGGACATCATTTTGATCAAACAATTTTTCTAAAGGAATGAGTCCATTTGGAATAAAATTATTAGATAATTGAATAATGTCATGATTAGCAATTTGGGTTTTAAAATATGAAGTATCATTTCCATCTGTATTTTCATTTATTTTAGTTCTATCTTCATCAATTTCTAGAAATGAAAAATCACATATCACCTACAGAAATGATTTCAATTTTTCATCATCTTCAAATATTTGCCAATGTTTCAGATTATCTGGGATAGATGACCTATATTTGACTTGTATTTGATAGAGTACATCAATATGATCAGGAAATTTAAAAGAGCTAGCAGAGACAACTAAGCCATCCGCATGAATATTCTGATCTTTGGGAATATAAGTAAAATTAAAAGTATCAAAGAAGTTTTCAACTGAACCCCATAATTCATTTCGGTAGGACCTAAGTCTAGGGTACTTGGTCTGGAAATGATTTCTTACTTGCTTAACAATAAGTTTTGAATCAATAAAGACACTTAAGTTTTGAACTTTTAAGCTTTTGGATAATTGCAATCCTAAAAGGAAAGCTTCATATTCAGCCACATTATTGGTAACTTCGAAGTCTAATTTACATGATTGGGTTATATTTTGTTTTTCAGGTGAAATTAAAACTACTCTAGCTCCTGCCCCATCTTTTGTGCAAGAGCCATCAAAGAACAGTTTCCAAATATCAGTTTGGCTTGGTTCGGGACTTTCAACTACCTCTTCAATTTTGACTTGAGTTTTATGTTGGTTTGAAGTGAGTTGAAAACAACCAAAGTCTTGATCTATTGCATAAATTGGATGGTTCCTTGGCTGGCCAATCTTACAAAAAGTATGTACAAATCTTTCCTCTCTATATAATCTTAATTTCTCTCCTCCATAAATAAGAATAGTAGCATATGACATATCCATTTGTAGAGTTCCCCCTAATTTGGCATAGCAAGACCTAGAAAGGAGCATTCCAAACTTGGGAGGGATATATGTGACAACAATATCAAGTACTACACTTTTCACTGGAATTTGGGCAAGGGTAACCACTAGATATTTAATCAATCCCAAATAGGGCACCCTTCTAGAATCAAAGGTGTACAGGTCATGGTAGGATATAGTTATGTCAAGTTTCGAATGGTCCATGATAGATTTTTGCATAAGGTTGTGTGATGCTTCTGAATCAAGCATACAATTATACAACATGGAATCATTTGTTTTAAGAGTTACATAGAAAGGAGGCATTATCTCATCTATCATGTCTGAACTAGGGCCAAAAACTACTGTTGGTTTTTCATCTTGCAAACTTAGCTTCAGCATCAACCAAGGTATTTTGTATCCATTTTGTGACTTGGATTTTGTAACTAGGTTTTTTAGAAAGTTACGACAGTGGAATTGGGACCTTACCCCTCTCTAATTCTTTTTCAACATTAAATGTAGTCAAAATGTTTTTACCAGTTTGGGTAGTCTCAATTAACTGATCTAAGGGATGAATAAGAGTTGTTTGAGCTTCAGCAGTTTTGGTACATGGTTCAATTATTGGAGTTTCCTTTGTAGGTCTCCAAGGACCAGGCATAGGCCCAAGATCATACCTCCTGTTTAATTTTGCAATTAAAAATTCAGAGAAAGCATGATATTTAGAGACCTGTGAAGCTTCCTGATCTTCTTGAACCTAATTCTTTTGTGAGAGAGGAATGATGGCTCTTTCATTAGACAAAGAGTCCATACTATTAATACTTCAGTAATTGTCATATTATTATCTCATGTTTTTGGTCATCTATCAATAGAGGAGTAGGAACCTATTGATCATTGCTAGGTCTCTGTAGAACTTTTAGTGGTGAATTTCTTTTATAGTGACCTTGATTTTGGTTTTGAGGTCTAGTAACTGCTTGTTGTATTATCCTGGGTTGGGTCTCAATCTTTGAAATCCTATTTTATAGGTTTCTAAGAAGAGATGTTATTTCATATATTTTTGAGTGTTCAGATTTAGTCTTAGAGGATTTAGAGGCTTCTTGCACAGATTTGAGTTTTCTTTGGGCCTTTTCTTCCTTATGTTTTCAAGAAGTTGAGGTTGCCCTATTTTCTTCTACTTCTATAGCGTTTGTTTGCATACCTTCAAGAGTTCTTCAAGTTATCTCTCGTAGCATAACAACAAATTCATCATCAAAAGCTTTAGAAAATCTAGACTTAGTTGTTGCTACAGGGAGCTTACAATAAGTAGGCATTTTGAGATAGAGTTTATTGAATCTTTTGATAAAATCTGATACGGGTTAACCAAAGTTCCTTTTAAGCTCTTCAAGTTCTATGAGGAATTAAAGAGGATCGTTTTTCACACCCCATTGATTTTTAAATATGTTTGTAAGCTCTTCCCAATTTCTAATGGAATCTGCTGGTAACTGTCTAAACCAAATCCACACATTTCCTTCAAGTGGTTGTACAAACAATCTCATATAAAAGTTTTCTTGTTAAATATTCATGTTGTCTGCAAAGTCTAGGAAAGCTTGAAGGTGGTCCTTAGTTGAGGGACCAATTTCTCCATTCTACTTGGAAAGGTATTTCAAGTATTGAACTCGGAATGCATCAAGCTTATTAGGTAAGACTAAGGCAGCATATCTAGCCTGTACAACAGGTCAAAAAGCCATGAAAACAGGTGGTATATGCGGTGCTTAAGTTATATAAGGTTGTCCAGGTCCAGTATGAGGTGTTTGTGTGGATGTAGAGGATGAAGAAGAAGTAGAGGAAGAAGATGGTGATTCAGAGGTTGATGAACTAGTTGGAGGTGAAGGAGGAGATCTCCTGAAAGACTTCAAAGGAGTCTTAATAACTAACTTTGGGACCTATAAAGGAATACCTTCTTTTGTTTCAAAGAGAGTATTGGAATATATAGAGAAGGTCTCATGAGGTTGTTAAGAAGAAAAAGCTTCAAGTCTGTCAAAAATGGAAGGAAAATGATAGGTGGTAGGGAATATGAAATCTATGTGTTTATATTCTGGTAGATTAACACCCAAATCAGATTTATTTTTAGGTGATCCTGGTGGTAGTGTGGGTATTGGATGAGATTCTAATGAATAAATAAGGTAGGCTGACTTAAAATCAACTCCTTTATCTAGAAGTTCAGCGACCCTAGGTGATAAATGGGAGTAATCAGGATCAGATGGGATATTACTATAGGGGTCAAATGATTCTAATTATTCAAACTGTAGGACTGAAGAGGAAGAAGAAGATGGTTGGTGTCCCCTTTCAAAATAGGCTTTTCTCAGAAGCCTTTCAAGATCTGACAGAGGACTAACTATGTCAGCTTCTGAATGAGATCTGGTATGTTTAAAAGGTGCCAGCTTGGGAGTGTGGAGTCGCATAGGTGAATGATTTTAACCTTTCTAAACCCTTTAATCACCTTTAAAGAAAAGAATGAATGAATATTGTTGTCCCAAGGGAAAATTAAAAGAAATTTGAATCCCCCACAACGGCGCCAGTCTGATGTTGTACCTCTGAGATAGTAGTAGGTCAGCTACCAATGCGAGAGCATCTAAATTAATTGTTTCGAGGTTTTTGATTTTAGTTTTGGAAGACCAATGAATGAAGATAGATGTAGAATTGAAATACTTAATCCTTTGGTTTATATTAATATCTCAGCAAAGGGCTGCTATAAAGCTTCACAAAGTGATATAGATCAAAAATAGTGGTGAGAAGAGGATAGAAAATAATATGATTATCACAGTTTCCAAACTATAAAATAGAACAATCATAAATGTGAAAACCTTCTAAACTATGTTCCAAAGATTCAAGGCAGTATACTTAAGCTTCCAAAAGACGCTGATGATTTATTGATTAGAGGGGATTAGCTAAACAAAGAGTTCATTAATCCATTCTCTTAATAAATGATCACTTCAGGAGCTTATAGGAATAAATTGAGACACAATTATTCCTACCTAGATATCTCTATAAGTCATAACCATATGAAGAAAAACATAATGATTGATAATTGGAAAAAATTACATGAAAACACAAACTGTGTAAAGCCAAATTCAGAATCCTCTGATCTGTATTAAGGTTCCAGAAAGACTGAGTACATCAAGTGTCTGCAAAAGCTTCCTTCAAAGGTGCAACTAGGTTCAAAGTAGAATAAACAGTCAAGACTTTACAAGCAATGAAAAATGAATCTTGAACTTAGAACCATAACAACTCGATAAGAGAGTTATTTATACAATAATGAAACTAGGAAAATATCCTAAAACTGATTAAGATTTATTCTAGGAAACGAAATATCTTCATACAAGAAGATAGGGGCAGCTATTGAACTACTTCTTGTTGTCCCTTTTATTCAGGTTGTGCTGTCGTTGTTGTCTTATATTTTGCCCCTTTAAGCTACTTGATTGTTTGTATCCTTTGCGTTGGTTAATTCCTTCATTTGATCTTTTATCTAATACTCTTTAAACTCCGTGAATATTCTTTGACCCTACTAAGTAGCCTTTACTATGTTCTTTTACCTTTACTATGCATTTCAGGTTTTTACTTTGTTTTTCAACAATAAATCCTTTTATATTTTATGTCACATGGTAAATTAATTTGACATGATCTTCATATTTGCCTTCTAACTGTATGCATGATTTTTCTTTGTAAGCATGGAATAAAAATGTTTTCCCTGCAAAACACAGAAATTGTTAAGAAAACATAGGTGACAGAGGAGGTCTTCAATGGTTTTATTGAGCTTGAAAGGATATTGGAAGAAGTCTATGGTGTATCAGAAGGTAAAACAATGGCTTTATTGGTCACAGAGGCTTATGGATGGTTTACTGTGAAAACAGGTGAAACAAAGGAAAATGGTGATTTTTTTGTTTAAATGGGAAAACAACCTACTTTATGAATTATGGCGCAAAGTGAACAGTGGCTGTTTTGTCAATGCAGGAGGTGGTTTTGGTTTTCATCACACCACTTATGAGGCACGAGCGGTTTTGGAAGGGGTCACCTGAAATAATCTGAGCCTAACACATAGAAATGGGAGGTGAGTGGAATACCACTTTTCAGGCGGGTAATGCTTGAACAGAGAGCTAACCTGAAGTCACTGAGGATCATTGGATTTGAATGGACATGATCGGATGGTGGTGGAGCAAAACAGTAGCGTGGATGGTACCAATGATTAATTATGGCAACACTGGCTTTATTATGGGTTAAAACTAGGATTAGTGGTTAAATGGAGGTTTAGGTTATTTCTTTGTTAAAATCGTAAAAACCTTTTAACAAAGAAATTCTTTGCAAAACACGGTATGGCGGAATTGAAATATTATGAGTTTGGGTAGATAGATGACATTGGGTCTGGGTTCATCACATATCGTAATTGGGATTTGGTGAAGGAAGTCCCATCGCAAAGGAATGCGATAAGGGTCGGACACGATATGGAAATAAATCATGGATAATAATGTAATCGGGTCCGGATTCCCATCACAATCGGAGATCACAATGGTGGAGGGTTATATTTCGGCCAGGACTTGCGATGAAGGTAGATGCGATATGGCAATGAACTATAATATATTTTGTGTCGGGTCCGGGTCTATTGCGCATCACATATCGCAATCGGGTAAGAGTGCATTCATGTTGAAAGGTTGTGATCTGCCAATATTGTGATATGTTATGGAAATACATAGTTTTATAATAAAACTTAAGGTTTCGGGTTATTTAATAAAGGGAGTTAATATATACGGGAAAATGGACTTTTAGGGGTTTAATACTATAGGTTAGTGTTAATATGAAAATATGAGCGGAAGGGGTAAAATATATGAAATATGAGCGGTAAGAGGAAATATATGAAATATGATGCCAAAAGCGGAAATACAATAATTATAATTCTTTTCATGGGTTATTTTCTTTTCACGTGTATACATCAATACTTAGGGTAAACATATTTTTGTGGGTTTTTCCGGTAAAAGGGGATTTAACATGGGATTTTCACTTGTCCTAGGCGAAAAGGATTTTGACCTTAGGAAAATGGGTTTTTATGGAAAATGAATGAATATGATTGTATGAAGGTGGGAAGAGGAAATTAGTGAATATAGGGATGAATGGAGATGAATGGAAGTTAATTAATTAATCTTGTAAACCTTCATTTGCTTTGTGTAATTTCCTCATGGTCATAGAAACATATGGTAAAACTTGATAAATGTACATTTTGTCCAATCAATTATCAAACTTTTGAAACCTTTCTTATACTTACCCTTTGCTTATCCTATCATTTTTTCTTCACTTAATGGGTGCATTTAAGGTAGCAAACCCTTTTCCTTTCTTTCTAGTTTATAAAAGAAAACTATCTAATTCTAACTTTATAACATCCAAGGGCTCAGATTAAACTGATGAGCACCTTGTTATTCTCTACCTAACTACTGATCTGCCAAGATTAAACTGTTTGCCTAGATATTTATTTTCTAACTATAACATCATTTTAAAGCACGAAGCAGTCAAGATTAAATAGTTTGAATGTCATGGGTTGTGGCATTTATTAAAAGCTGCACACAACCATTATTTTGTAGAAACAATAGTAGTGACATTTATACTTGCTCACTTTCAGAGTTTATTTGTTTTCTTTTCTTTCTAACCTAACATTTTCTTTGATATGGACATCATCATCCAGTTTTTTTTTTCAAAAACATTCTATTCAATATTGTTATGTCCATATCCTAGCTTAACATTTTTTATTCAAATATTCTATCTTATTAAAACCAAAAAATGCTACAACACCTATCTTACATTCTTCTATGTTTGCTCTTAAAGGCTCTAGTTTTGGCTTCCTAGCTACATCGTTTGAGTCAAACAAATCATCTAAGGGGACTAATCCCTTAGGCAAAACATTATTTTTAAGGTTCGTAATTTCAAGATCATCATTCATTATTTCCTCTATCTCTAAATTTTCTAAGTTATCTACTTCTAATCTAGTGAAATTAGTAGGTTTACCTACTTCGAAAATATTTGCATCTATATCACTATCTATGTCACTATCTACGCTATTTTCTACTATACAGTCTGTATCTATTTTACAATTTTGAAACTCACCTTCAACATTCATGAAGTTATAAATTTGAGAATCCTCAGAGAAAATCTGCCAATACATCAAGTTGTCTGGTATAACAGGCCTATGTCTCACTTTTGCTGTGTATTGATGGTTGGTTGAAAGGGAAATTTGCAGGTACTAGCAAAATTGGCAAGACTATGGGCTTGCATGTTTTGTTTTCTAGGAATGGCAATAAAGTTTGTTTCCAGGAGGTATTTAATCAAATCTAGGACAGTCTCCCTGTATTAACTAAGTCTAGGATTTTTTAGAGAGTATTCACCATTAATCTATTTAATAATCAGTTATGAGTCTCTAAGTATAGAAACTCTCTTGGCTCCAAGTTTTGTAACCTGTTGTAACGCTAAGATTAGGGCTTCATATTCATCCATGTTATTGGTACACTTGAAGTTTAATCTGAAGGCATGTCCCTCAAAATGATTATTCTCCATATTATGGATCCACACTCCTGCACTAGCCCGTAGTCTATTCACAGATCCATCAAAATCTATATGCCATAGGGACTCATGAATTTTTTTATCACTATCAGCTATTTTGTATTTTATTTCTTTAGCTGTGATTTTATTATTGTCGTGCTCTAAATTGTACAAGATGAAAGTGTCCTTATAAGAATGCATGGAGTATATGGGAAAGTTGTGTGGCTTTTCAGCACTACTCACCATGTATTTCATCAAGGTCTCTCTATATAATTTCCTTTGTTGGCAAAAAACAGAAATGGTGGCATAAGACATATCTAACTACAAGGATCCTTGCAATTTTGCTCCCCATGAGCGAGATAATAGCATTCCATATTTGGGTGGGATGTCTACAAATACTATTTCCATTA
Organism: Pinus taeda; assembly: GCA_000404065.3. Taxonomy (NCBI): domain Eukaryota; kingdom Viridiplantae; phylum Streptophyta; class Pinopsida; order Pinales; family Pinaceae; genus Pinus; species Pinus taeda. The sequence continues at coordinate 13,239 of APFE030313148.1, forward strand.
CAATACTTTTCACTGGGCATTGGACTAGAGTTACACATAAGTCATTGATCAAACCTAGCCATTTAACTTGGCTAGAGTCAAAGGAAAAAAAGTCCTTATATGGTTTGGTGATGTCTAAGTTCAGTCTCTCCATGATTGCTTTTGGTATCAAATTATGGGATGCCCCTGAGTCTAACATTGTATTATGTAATATTTTATCATGAATGTTCAGGCTAATGTAGAAAGGAGGGACTTCCACTTACAGATGAGTACCATTCACCTCAGGGCCAAACAATAATTCAAGTTGATCATCATTCAAATTGACAACATCTTCTCCCTCTCCTATATTTAAAGTTTCAGTTATTTGTGATCTATAGTATTCATTCTTTACTGTTTCAGTCAAAGGAACTGATATCTTTAGTTTTGATGTTGAAAGAGAGCTGAGCTTTGTTTGTTTGGATGAGATCTTCCTTAACAAATGCAGTCTATGTGTTTTTATCTTGTTTCTCAGTACTAGGCAATTCAGCATGTGTTTAAGCTATTTTGCCTTGATTTCTCTTGTTTGGATTGATTTCAATAATTGTTTCAGTTTGAGTTTCAGTGGAGGTTATATCTACAATTTTTTGGGTAGAAGTCTTCAGTGTTCCCCTAGGGAGGATTTGTAAAATTTTAGTGACCAGAACTTCTGTTATTTTCTTAGTCTGGGTCTGGATTGATCTCTTAATGGAAGCTTCATTATTCTTTTTAATTCTTAAGCTATATTGTTTGTGTACCTCATATATAGCTGACTCATATCCTTATTTAAAGTCAAAGGATTCACCAGATTCTAACTACAATTGTTACAGCATGTACAACTCCTGTTCTTATTGAGTAAGAAAAATAACATCTTCGTCTTTGATTTCTAGCAATTTTATCTGGGTGTCATCCTCTCCTTATTGGCTCTGTGGACCCTCAACATATTTCTCTTGGAAGGGGGGCCTAATCTACTGATCTGGTATAGAATTCTTTCCAGTGTTAGGGTTCTTCCTAAACTTAGGGTTTCTTACTAGGGTTCGTTGTTGATTCTCCCATTGATTTTTCCTCTCCATGTTTTCTAATATATACATCATTCTCTCTAAACTCTTTTCTAAACTATCTATCTTTCCATTAGAAGTGGAAGTTTCCTCTTCAATTACAACTCTCTTTTCATTTCTCATTCTGGCTTTCTTGGCTAATAAGTTGGCCTCTACACTAACAGCATTGCTTTGCATTTGTTCCAATGTTTCAGGGTTTCTTTCCCTTCACTGGTATGACATGTGAGTGTCAAAACCATCAGGGAATTTAATTAATGCTAGGTCAGGTGGAGGCTTAATATTAGCTGGGATTGCATTGTAGATATTATTTAACCTAGTACAATAATCCTAGAATGACTCATTAGGAGCTCTTCTAATGTTGTCATATTCATAAAGTATTTGTAGTAGGTTTTTATTTCTCTCCGATCTATCAATGAATAATCTATGAAAACTAGTTAAGTCTGCAATATGGTGGGCAGGTAAATCTTTGAACCATGTCTTGACATCCCTAGTTAATGTTTGGGCAAACAACCTCATTTGGACATCTAATTCATATATCTCACGAAACTCAAAATAGTGAGTCATCTTGTTCACATGTTGTTGGGCAGTGTATTGATCAATAGCATCAAACAAAAAGATTTTTCTTTGATAATATTGGGGCATCACATGGAGTTGTGCAGGTAAAACCAGAGGTGCATATCGGTTTGCCATGGCTTGGATTCTGGCTTGATTAGGGAGTAAAGTGTAGAGAGTTGAGGAAGGGCTTGAACTGGATGGAGATGAACTAAATGATGGTGAGAATGGTTGATGAGTTACTAGTTTAGGGGAATGGACTGTGGTGGATACTATAGGTGAGGTTATCTTAAAATAAGGTGTATTTACAGTGAGTGAAGATTGTGCAGAAATTTTAGAGGAAGCAATAGTGAGGATAGCTAGTTCAATAGATTGCTGAAGGTAAGCACTACCTATATTTCTTATCAATGTAGAGATCAAAGCTTCTAACTTGTCAAAAGCGTCCAATACAAATTTACCTAAATCTGGGTGGATAACCGTCTTTGATTCAATGAGTTGAGTAAACTCAGGGTCTAACATTGTTTCATGGATGGCATTCTCAGATTTAGTTCTAAATAATGAGAGGTCAAATGATAAATCAAAAGGGATTTTCTCTAAAGTTGACAACTCCTCACGGAGTGAATTTGCTTTGACTAAGTAGCTACACTTGTAGGTTTTAACCCTGTACAGAAATTACCTGCATACGAATTCTAAATCACAGGAAAAATAAAAATGCGAGAGCATAACACATAAACAACATATACACAGAGATTTCCCACTGGATCCCAAAACCAATACTACCAGCTTGATTTTTCATTATGTTCCTTTCAATGTTACAATACATATTTATACACGCTGAAGCATCCAATACCATGGACCGAAAACCATCGCGTCCAAAAAACATGTGCGAAAATAATGCACAAAACCATAGGTGGGTCCACCCAACCTAACATAGGGTCCAAAACCAAAATTTTGCGGGGCGCTGCCCTGGACCCCATAAAGTGGGGTTACGGGTACCC